>JAPDSC010036855.1:234751-251229 GCA_026290005.1 Latrodectus geometricus
ACTTACCCGTGTGAACGTGACAGCAATTGCCTTCCATGCAATTGCCTTGCAAGGCAATAGCTCCAGAAGCATGACGCATTTATCAGTCATTCTGACATGTTACTTACTCCACCAATCTTTTGCGTCGAGGCACTGTTGTCCTTGAGAGCCATCCATGCATGGTTGGAAAGCTTCTGAGGATCCACGTGAACGAAGGAATGCGGAAATGATAAGCTTATCAGTGATGAAATGTTTCGTTTGAGTGGGCGATTAACTTCCTGGTTCTTGGCAGGGTATATACGCTGTTCGCCAGACCGGCTTCAGGCATTCACGATTACGTTCCTCCCCGTTGTCAGTCTGTTGGCCTACTTGTTGCTGCTGTTGTTGCTATTCCTTCCAAGTACCAGCAATGGATCGTGTATGTATGATTATGAACTTTCAAGGATTCGAGCTGAGTGGAGTGTTTTATCCCAGAGAGATGGGGTATGCTACCGGTCCGTTAGTTGGATTCCTGACGGTGGACTTGAGAGAGATGATCCGACGACCATCGGGTGAAGAGGAGAGCAACATAAAATTTTGCCACCAAAGAGTTCATGGGCTTCCGCTGATGCCCCGTAAGGAAGAGAGGGCCCTTCCTTACGAAGAGTTGGACTGTCAGGTACTGAGGCTCTACGACTCTGTTTGTACAGACGAGAGAAAGATTGTGGGATACAAGGGTGGAATCCATGAGAAGTTTTATCTCATGCATCTGGGGATTCCATCCGTGAATATTGAGAGCTTTGGCTGCCCCAGTATACAGAAGCTCCGGGAAATGTACGGAGGTGAAGAAGATGGCACATGTGGATGGCACGATGTGAGTTCGTTCCCCCTAGAAACAGAGTGGCATGCTGTCTGGAAAAGGTAAATATGCTGAGTAGCTGGTGGATGGATGAGAAAGATAAACTCTTAAGACAGCGCAAGGAAGAGTTAGAGAGAGAGAGAGCTCCAAAAGATAGAGTCAAGGATGAAGAAGTCTGTCACATTCTGGTAGACTGGTAAGTAATGTTTTCAAGTCTTTTTATAAGATTCTTTTTCAAACCAACAAAAGTGTGGAACTTTTTTGAGATGAATGGTATGTTTGTTTTTTTCCTTTTCAGCTGATAGGCTTCAGACGATTCGATACACAGCAGCCACTACTAAGATGTGTGTTCGAATGATATGAATTGTAAATATGTATATAAAAAATTTTTTGTTATATGTTATATTTTAGACTTAATAAATTTTTATTGCTTACTTCTTGTGTATTACCTATGTCTCTCTATGTCTGTGTGTATACCCATGAGTTGATAATACAATATAACCCCAGCGAGGCTTCCTCGAACACTGCAGACTTGGCAGTGCCGAGGAAGACTCGCTGGGGTTATTTTTTGGTCACTTTGGTCACCAATATTGGAACATAATCTCACTAGGATTTGGCCTTCCAGCGAGAGCACAACAATCTGAGATCATCCAAGTGCCTTGCTTGGAATGCAACTTGGAATGATCTCAGGTTGTGTTGTGCTCTCGCTGGAGGCCAATAGTATTTTTTTGACAGCATGCCCAACATTGGTGTTAACAGATGAGCGTACAACCGATACAATGATATTTTCCAGTTATTCCACTTAAACGAAGCCCATGTGTGTTTTTCAAGCAACATCTCACAAGGATGGATAGCCTTACACAGCCTTTCAGCCAGCCACAGCATCTATAAAGCCTCGTCTTAAGGATAAATTCTGTCTGAAATGCATTGGCTGTGCTTAGATTCGTGGCTGTTGGGCAGCGGGGATGACCGCATGGGCTGTTCCATATGCCACGGACAGCAGGAGTATATGCTGGCGGAGATAGCTCTGTTGCAGGATTTGCCCAGTACCAATGTAGTAGAAGAGGGGAACAGCGGAAGCAGTAGCAGCAGCTGGATCCCTCAGAGAATTACAGAGGCAGCGGAAAGGTCTAAGAATATTGCTATAGTCTTGCGATGAAGTTTCCTCGTAACGCCATCTGTAATCATCTGATTCAAATAAAAGAATTTATCGATAGTGCTGTGATAGGCTCGAAACGCAGTTTGATAGAACTGAAGTTTATTTTTCACGATGAGCCAGTTCATTATTCTGTGGAGGATATTACATTCCATAAACTTGCAAAGTTTGGTGGTAAGTGAAATAGGCCGAAAACTATTGCAATTCTAAGCATCTTTATTTGGCTTTTGTATTTGAATAATAATAGAGTTTTTCCAGATATTGGCCAATTTGCCTGTGGTCCAAGAGAGGTTGAAAATTTCCAGAAGCTCTTTCTTTGCATTTGTTCCAAAGTGTTGTACCATCTATCCAAAGACCAAGTCACTCCGTGTGTCTTATGGCGATTCATTATATTCATCGCAAAATCCAGCTCCTCCATTGGTATTCTTCAGTGAAGAGGTCTTGTTCACGGTAATTTTTTGCTGCCCTTATGGATTTCTTGTAGTCTATGAGTATTTTTTTTACCATTTGAATTAAAATTCAGTTTGCTTTTGGTTTCATAATGTTTTGCAAACATCGATGCTGTTTCCTTGTCTGTGGTGGCATGTCTGTCAGAAAGGGAAATAATATTTGACTGGAGATTTAAACTCTGTAGAGTGGTTTGGTTATTTAAAGTTTTAATAACTTTAAAGTGTTGTGAGATCTTCCTCGGATCCAATTTTCCACAGAACTCGGCCCATTTCTTAAACTTGCAAGAGGAGATCTTCTCCTCAACTTTGTGACCAATTTCTGTGAATTCCATTCTGTTTCCTTCAGTATTGTTTGTCATCAAATCAATACCAAGTTTGTCTTGTTCGCAGAGGATCTATATTGGTACTTTTTCAGTAGGGCATCCAGTCATCTCTTCTTTTGACTATAGGAAATAAAAACCTCACATATGCATAAAAATGGAATTGACGAATCAAATTTTCCTAAAATTTTATATGAAAAATTTTAAGGCATTTTCGTTATTTACACATTTTCAACAGTTATCACAAATTTTATGCAAAGTTTAAATTTAAAAAAGAAAGGACTGAAAAAATGGAAAATGACAATCGAACTGTTCAAGAAACGAAAATCAAAAACATGGTTAAAAAAACACAATTTTAAAAAGGACAAAAGCTATGTAAAACTATTATTAATAAGGAAATATGTATCATATTTCTTTATTAATAGCAATTAATATATATATATATATATATATATATATATATATATATTGCAACTATATCTCACTTTTCCATTATTATCATATAGATGGCAGCACTATTAGTAATATTGAATTAATCATAATTTTCTAAGTTTCACTAGGGAGATTTTAAGAATATTTCGGGACTAATTTTATTCAGTATTACGTTTAATTAAAGGCAAAATTTATTACAAAATACTTAATTAAATTACATCAATTTACAATTCTAAAAATATTCTACATTAAGACTAATTATTAATTTATATTTAAATTTTTTATTATTATTATAAATAATTATTTTTTCTGCACACATCACATGTGAGTCTATATTCAGAATCTCCTCGAAAGAAATTTCAAGCAGCAAATGAGGGTTCTTTGTGAGGATTCCTTCATGAGTGACTCATTTTCTCTCAAATCATCAGAGTAAATTACCTTGGCTTTCTTTAGTTACGGTGAGTTCTTTAACATAGCCTGAATGTTGAAATGCTCTCGATATTGTTTTTCCTTCAACACCATTTGAAACAGTGATTGACAAATGCATAACTCCTAGAAGGTCTATTTCATAAGACCGTTCCAACTCCAACCTCATAATCATTCTCTGGAAAAGTAGCCAGCGATATTTCCTCTTTAAAGCTATTGACTATGCTCTTATCCATGGGCTGTAATACAGAAGTAGCGTTAGGCAAGAGGAACTGCACACGAATCAATTCAAGATCTGAGACTTCATTGTGACAGTGCATGCAGTTACCCAAAATTAGATAAACTTTACGATTTTCTGAAAAAGGCCGATCTAAGTCCCTCAGTCAGTTTTCGTAAATGATTCTAGTCATCCATGCGAACATGATATGCAGTGGGTAGTTTTTGAATATTTTAAAAACTAGACATTAAATATTTTCCTCTAAAAATCAAATGCAGTTTTTCTGTTCCATTCAAATTGGGTGGGAGCAAAACTATAATTCTTTGTTTCGCTTTTGTAACATTACATTTATGTCCTTTAAAGCTTGGTGTTTTTATTTTGGGCGGAGGGGGGTAAGATCTTAAAAATCAAACCTATCTTGTCCACGTTGAAAGCATTCTTTGGGTCTTATTCACAAAGTAGTCATTTCAATATTCCATTTTTCCATTCAAATCCGAAATTTTATTCGCAGTTCCACTTTCACCACACGATTTTTTTAAGCTTAGTATCTGGTTCTAGATTTTTTACTTTGAAATATTTTATGTTCAACTTCACAGCAAAGTAATTGGATAAGCTCATGTAACTTCAATGACATTATCATCAACAGGCATGTTCATTCACTTCTTTTTTTCTCAACCAAGTGAGCGAAACTTTCCAGAGAGCTTAGAATCCTTTACATTCTAAAATATTTTCGAGATGGAACATTTTTTGCTGATACTGTTTGCTTTTTCAAGAATTTTTTTTAAAGTTTTTAAAATTGTCAAGAGACTGACTCACTGAAATTCTGTATTTTTTGGCAGTTTTTATTTTATTTAACATTTTTCCATTTATTTGTTTTAGAATTTTCTTTTTTATTTCGACTGATAAATACTTTCGTTTCTTCAACTGTGACAAATTCTCAATGGAACTGGTTAAATGTCTCTCTCGACAACTTCATAAATTAAATTGTTTAAATAAGACTTCATGAATTAAATTGTTTATATATAACTTCATAAGTTAAATTGTTTAAATGAAATAAAACCAACTACAGAACAATAATAAAAATCTTCTCAGACGCTACTAATTGTTTTCCCCAGATCTTGACTATTTGGTAACTGTGGAAACTTAAGGAATTGCGAGAATAGAGTAGGAGCAAGTGAGCTCATTAAGTGGAGGGGGGGAATCAGTATGACAGATTATCATGTGAACAAGCAAATATGCTGAAGGATGAATTTCAAATGAAGTGAGGTGATTAATTGAGGGATAAGAAGGGTGAGGTCATTAAAACAGGAAGGAATCCAAGAATATATCTAGACCTTCTTTTACTAGTTAAGTCATTAATATTGAAAGTAGATAGAGTTCAAACTTTGAGTTTTTCCATTTTCTATACTCTCGCATACACAATTTTTTCCCTTTCTATGGTCTTACGTCTCTTAGGAATCTAATTCAACACCACACAGATTTTTTCCCCCACCAAATATCTTTTCCTACAATATCTGAGATGCTTGCACGTGTCGCTTCATTGTTCAAGAATAAATAAAATTCCCAAACGTAACATAAAAAAAGAAATCAAATGAAAAATAAAATAAAAAAAAAAAACAGATCATAAAAATAAAAAATGGGAAAGAAAACTATTTGTCAAAAACAAAAGTTCACAAAAAAAACCTTTTTTAAAGTTTGTAAATGGAAGTTATAGTTATCACTGTATATGGTGTCGGAGTAGGAACTAGCCACACTAGTTCGTAGAAACGTGAGTGTTCGTAAATTAGAGGTTCATAAAATAAGTATCTACTGTATATTGGTTTTGTTATCTTAAAATTTGTTTGATTAATTATTCTTTGTTTTAAATTTAAGCTTTGATTAAGTTTTTACAACCATACTTGAAAAAAAAAAGAAAGAAAAAAAAAAAAAAAAAAGAAAGAAAAAAGAAAGAAAGAAAATCAAAAAATTATGGAAAGCTTTTTATTTTTATTTTGGAATGCTTCTAATGTATAAAACATTTAAAAATGTATGATATTTGGGAAAAATTAATTATATCTACAACCTTTTTATTTGCGGGCATCAGGCACTGTGATGCAATTGCGATCATTTGACGTTTGATAAGGACATGTTTACACCCTTAAAATGTGAACTTTTAGAATGATTCCAGTACTGTGTGAATATTGTGTAATGAATGTTTGCTTACATTCTACTAAGCATTTTTTCAATTGTTGATCTAGACCTGTTACATATTTTTAGATATCCGAATCTTATTACCAACTATTTCATGCTTACATGTACAATTGGCGAAACATCTGGTGAAGTACCTATATATACAGCACATAAATAGTCCTAAAATAATGAAATGTTTTACTGCTAATATGTGAAAATTGGTACGGTCATGCTGCAACTAAAAAGATTAAAGTTGCTGCAACATTAAATCATTATCTAGTGATATACTTAGTAGCAATCTCAATAGTATGGCACTATTAAATTTTCACATAAAATATTATTTCGATCCCTGACATGTTTAATGAAAATCAAGTATAACAGTAAGCACTTAATAAAAATTTATTAAATTTAAAAGCACACAAAATACACATCCTAGTGCTTCATATTTGATTTTGATAGTAACACATCAGACATCAGAGCACTCTTCGCATAATACAACAATACAGTTAAGATTTATATTTATATACATGGCATCTGCTTTTTTTAAAAAATAAAATTATTAATATAGACACAAAAAATAATATAAAAATAAAAATTAAAAAAGAAATTAAAGTTCTACTTATATAATAGTCAGTTTACATATAATCTTTCTAAAATGAAGGTTTTTTAATTAGTCTACTAGATCGAGTAAAGTTCAAAGACTCTTTATTATCATCAGGAGGCAACCGGATCTTCGAACCGGAACTGAACCGAAAACCGGAAAAAAACGTTTTTTTGGTCGGAACGAAAACCGGAACTGTACCGAAAAAAAAAATATCGGTTTATTTCGGTTCGATATATCTTTCAGTCATTTTGTTACTGTTACCAACTTATCAATATTTTCTAATTTAACGTCAACTTTATAATTATCATTACATGTATACTGCTTCTCGATTTCCTATTTTGATAATCACTAGTATTTTTCTGTTTCAGTTTCGCATGAAACTACTTGTAGAAGACATATTTAATTCAGTTGATTAAACTAGAAGTATAGATGATTTTTTAAGAAAAATATCGAGTTATATTTTATTTTTCACATCTCAGCATGCAATCATCCACGGATGTTTGTATAGACTGTTTAGATTGACAAACCAGCTGCTCAGCAGGAAGTATGTGATGTACGCGTAATAATACGTGTCTTTGTCTAATTGGTCAGGAGACGTAAAAAGGCTAGTGACAGTCGGTATTAATTCCTGGAGACTAACTACAATGGTCAACTAGAAGTATTTAGTCAAGTAAAGAATAAATAAAAAATAGCGTGTAACTCTCAACCGGCTCTCCATTCTTTTGTTTTGCGCTCCAAACTCAGTTGCGCCCCTGACGGCCACCTTTTTCGCCAAGTCCTCATACGGCTCTGTCTTCTGATGTTGATTACTGATAACGTAAGTACCAGTGTATTGATTTCTAAAATCTATTTGTTCTGTTTACTAATAGCACATTTTCTCAGATTATATTTTAAAATTTGTCTATGATTTGTTCGATAACACTGAATAAAATAATAAAGTACACCAAAACGTATTTTTTTCAATGCTAACTTTTACGCGATTTTGAATTAACACGGTTTAAAATATAGCCAAATACACTTTTTTTTTTTTTTTTTGAAGAGCATGGTTTAAAAAACCGTCAAATGAAAGATTACCTTAAAATTAAGACTTAGATGTTAGTATATCCGATATTTCGAATATTATCTTTTGCTACTAGATTGGAATCTGACATACTACCCGAACGGAATCTGGGACTCACCGCGAGTGTAGAATATTTTCTATATACAATATACACTGTGTATTTATTTTTACACGGTTTTCTCAGGAATTAATCTACCGTGTAAAAAAAGGTTCTGGTGTATGTTAGTGAGGGAGGGAATATTCCTATACAGGGGGGGGGGGCAAAAATAAAAAGAAACCGTGAAATATTTTCTATTTTGCTTCAGTTTTATCAATATATGTTGTTTTGGAAACATCAAATAAGACACCAACTCTCTTTGCCATTTTATGTTCGACAACGGTCCGATATTTTATTGACGTTGATTTAAACTGACAGCAGCTGAAGGATGAGCATATCAGTGGAACTTTTTAAAACCAATTACTGGGTACTCGGCCGAATAATAAATGACCGAGTACTCGGTACAGCACTAATTATTACTTAATTTATATTTGAGGGGCAGACCCTATTTTATAGCTATAATTTAATAACTGTATATTTTTAAAAATTTATTTGATCTATTTATTTATTTATTATTTTTTTTTTTCCTTTTCGATTTTAGAATGGGGAGAAATAAGACAAATACTAGCAGGGATTTTTTCACATATCACAAAACAGAGAATAAGAGTATTTGTAATATATGCGACACTTCTATGATTGGAAATCATGCTGCCAATTTAGAACGACATTTAAAAAGACATCATAGTAATGAATTTAAAACTGTGCAGCAAAAAAAGAAAATTAAGTTGAACATAAGAGATGAAGCTACTCCAAGTACCAGCGGATCCAGCGGTTCACAAGAAACTTTGGATAAATACGTAAAATCAGAATTTTTGAAAGTAAAGTTAAACAAGGAAATAGTCCTTAAAGCATGTTATTACTGTTAATGGCTGTTCATTTGAAATGTTAGAATATTCAGGATTCAAAAAGATTTTGAACCCAATTGTTAATGCAATAGGTAATCATTTTTCAGTAAATTCTGAAAATATTAAATTATTAATACCAGAGACAGCTGTTAAAATTGTCTCTGAAATAAGTACAGCACTCGAAAAAAAAGCAATTTCCTTAAAAATTGACATTGCTACCAGATTAAATAGATCAGTTTTGGGAATCAATGCTCAGTTGATAATAGGCGGAAGAATAAATTTTTTTACTTTGGGAATGACAGAGTTGAAAAATAAACATACTGGAATTTATATTAAAAATATGGTTGAAAAAGTACTAGAAAAATATAATATCGATATTCAGCAAATTTATTCAATTACTACGGACAATGGAGCTAATATGATTTCATTTGTCAACTTATTAGGATCCGAAATTGTAGACGAAGTTATCGAAATGGAAAAAGAAAATTTCGAAACTAGGGATCACTTTGAAGATGGAGTATTTTTTTTATCACAACTTTTCTTTTAATAAACTAATCGGAATAAGATGTGCTGCACATACATTGCAACTAGCAATTAAAGACTATAAAAAACGCCGATTTCAATGAATTTATTTCTGATGCTAGGGGGTTGGTGAAAAGCTGCGCATTCCATCTCTTATGTTAAAATTTAAAGACGTTAATACTAAAAGACCAATTTTGGATTGTCCAACTAGATGGAATAGTACATATAATATGTTGAAATCTTTATTGGAATGCAAAGATTTTAGCTCATCTTTAGCGGAACATAATTTAGATTACTATTTTGCAGACAGTAAATGGGTGAAATTAAAATTAATTGTTGATACCCTACAACCCCTAACGGAAGCAACTTTGAAACTACAAAGTGAAGAATTAACTTTAAGCGATTTTTACGGAATTTGGACACATTGCAAAATAAAGTTACGAAATTTTAAAAATTTCTTTGCAGATATTTTATATAATCAGTTATCTAACAGGGAAGCATTGTTAATAGAAATTGATAGTTTAGTAGGAGCAGTTTATTTGGACCCGCGTTATCAAATTTTGCTTTCCACGTCACAAAAGGTACAGGCTGTGCAACATTTAAAGAATATTTGGAACAAATTACAATTTTTTGAAAAGTCCATTTCAATAGTAACCGAGGAAACAAAATTTTCTACTGAAAGCGATGAAAATGAAGACGATTTAGAAACTTTTTTTAAAAAGTAAAGAATTGGCAATTATAAAAACACATAGAACCTCTATTTCTACCGAGATTGACATTGAATTCATTTTAAATAATTTTGACAATGTACGAAGGCTTGATATAAAGCATAATATTTTAGATTTCTGGGAAGAGAATAAAATTACATATCCGCACTTGTATAAGATTGCAATGGTGGTTTTGACAGCTCCAGCTACACAAGTTAGTGTTGAAAGAGCGTTTTCAGGTTTGAAATTTATTCTCCGAGACAACAGAAGTAATCTCAGTGAGACCACGTTAGAAGATATATTAATAATTAGAGGCAATTTTCATATGTTAAATAAATAATATATTTTTTACATAATTATTACAAGGCACGATGTGAGAGACGAATGTGGGTAATCATGAACCTAGTTGTCAAATGCGATTTTGATAACAATGCCGTCCTCTGCTCACCGCTCTTATCGTACCTGCTGTTTGTATCAATTCACATAGTGTACCAGTTAAAAAAAGAATAAAATCTTCTAAATTTTGATAGAATTACATTTTTTATTTATGATAGAATTAGATTTTTAGTACTAATAAGAATATACATAAAATGAAATTATTCATTTGGAACTGAAACGGAAACAGTTATTTTTGACGGAGCAAAAACCGGAACTGAACTAAAAACCGTTATTTTTGGCGGAGCGAAAACCGGAACTGAACCGATATTAATATTTTAGTTGAACCGGAACGAAAACCGGAATAAAAAAAAAAAAATTACGGTTCGAAGCTCTGCTCCTAAGCCACAAAAATCAGATCTTCCTTGAAATGGCCAAATTTCATCAAGTCTTCAGGTAACAATTTTTTTTAGAGTTTCCCTTACATTAACAAGGACGTTTTCCCTCGAGACCAATATTTTCCTTGAAGAGATACTATACCACATGTAACTCTCCAGCATTCTTCGCGTTTCAGAAACAGAAACAATTTAAATAGAAATAAAAGCATGGAATTCCAAAGCTCTTTCCATCTTATCGAGATTTGTTTCTTTTTTACAAAACATTTTCTAAGTTCTTTTAATGAAATTTCAGTAGTTTATTTATGTGATTATGAAATCGTTGCCACGAATAGTTCTATGCGGCTTCATTCTGGCTGTCAAGTTTTTATTGACGCGATATAAACTTCTTATTTAACATAAAAGGAGTTTTGTGATGAACAGACTACACAATTTTGTTAAAAGAAACTAAATTATGTCAAATTATAATTAATAATGAATAAATCTAAAATTTTCGTTTATGGAGAGCTTTTTCTACTCTTTCACCAACAATCCTTTCTTTCTTCTACATTTGATTCCTCCCAGACTTTCCGGTTTACCTGTACACGACATAATAACTGTTAATTTAAAATATATTTTCCAGAATAAAATTGAAGTTTTCTGGAAAATCTTGTACATTTTTGAAATTGTTGGTGTCCCTTTGCAAATGGCAACCAAGGCATGGTAGACTTCAGGAATGGAACGTAGTTACTTTTTTTTTTTGTACCTGGTTAGTACTGATTACATTTACTTTTACAGTAACAAGTATTTTACCGATTACATTTTGTAATGTGCTGCCATCTATTGAATTAAGAAATAACTACGATGTTTCTATAAATTTTATATATAAATTGAATTAAAATTAAACTAATAAATAATTAAAAATAAGTAATTTAATAACATTTTATAAAATTCCATAAAATTTATTTGTAATTAACATTAATTTAAATCATTATCAAGGGTTCACTTACATGTAAATAAAAAGAACTATAAAAAGTGACTTTTTTTTAAATTCATGCTACATTTCATTAATTGCAATTTTATGTCTTTTCTTATAATGCTTTTTAATTTCTTGTGTAAGTTACAAAAAATATTTTTAAGTTATTTCCTCTACAACAGTATTTCTGTGAAAAATTTTGAACTATATATTTTCAAAAACACACAAATTTTTTTATTCAATATAAAAATTCATATTTTTTTATTTATATTTGTGTTCAGAATTTTTATTTGTATCTGTTTAAAGTAAATTTTCAAATTATTAAATAGTAATGTTCAAGGATTTCCAACGTTAGTTAAAATATAAAATTAGAAAATAATTTCTATTCTTCAACCTAAAAAACTTAATTTGCTTGCATTTTGTAAAAATTTTCAATGATATACAAACATTTTACAATTAAATGGTAAATAGTTTATGAAGAATTGTAACGTGGGAACTTTAATCAATTACAAAGAGATTCTTTTAAAGTTTGCTTACAAAAATACAGCAATTAGTTTTAAAAAAAAGATCATCTTTTTAAATTTCTTATACTTTTCTATTATTAAACATTAACAAAATAAAATCATAATATTTTATGATATTAAATAATAAAAAATAATTTTTCTTATAAACGACAGTTATTTGCTTAAATTTTTATGTAGTAAATATAAACCAGGTTTTTTCTAAATAAAAAATTGAATTAATTCACATGTGGCAGTAGTACTCAATATTAAAAGTTTGTAAGCCAGAAGTGGCAATACGTTGAATGAAAACACGCCAGCAATCTGAACGAGCAGCATTGTACTTATTGGTGACATCTGTAATGTTTGAATGTTTGTCACGTCTTATTTTCTTATATTAATAAATATGTTATTAAGTTTAAATAACTCGTTTCAAGTAGCATACAAGCAACCTCACACGTATCTTGTTTTAATTTTAAGAATCTTAAGCAATTTATAGATAAATAAAGTAGCTTTAAAATCGAAGCCCTTTTAAAAATGTTTAAGTAGATATGATCATTCTATATTAAAGGTAAATTTTATAGTTGCATAATAATTCATTAAATAAAAAATTCAAAATATATTTACCAAAAGTCTAAATTTTATAACGTTTTAATATAAAATATTGAGCAATGAAATATTTAATACAAAATTGATGAACAAAAATACATGTACATTCTCAAATTTTTTTTCATCCTGAGCATAGCAATCTATGTAATTATATAACTGCCTAATTTTTAATGGCAACAAACGTTTTTGAAAAAAAAATCGTTATATTTGTTAATGTAAAAAACATTAACTACTTTTAAAAGTGTAAAATTATATTTAAAACTGAAGTAAAAAAATTCCATTCATTTTTTTGTTTAAGTTAACAGAGTAATCTAGGAGACCACATTTTAAAAATTTAATTATTGATATACACAACTCTTCATGTGATGAACTTATCATGTCATGTGATGAACTTAGCATAGAATTTAACGTTTACAGTGAAATGGTTATACTTCAACTGCAAAGTTAAGGTAAGACATACAGACTGAGCAAGTAGGTTCCTCACACATCATTGGAAGTTCATAAGCAACAGCGTGCAAGTGACAGCTGTTTATCATTACATTCATGCCACCTTAACGCATCTATATTCAATTAAGTACTGATCGGCGACAAAAAGTAAGTCCTGTATGACACTCCCAAGGGTTAGAAACATTGGTTGTCACGCACAACGCAAGACCACCTATGCACCCACGCAAGATTATGCTTTGTATCTGGTGGATTAGTCAAGTGGTTCACTATGAGCTGCTACCAATGAAACAAACGGTCAATGTAGACTTGTACTCGTTTCAAATGAAAAATGTGCAACATGCATTGCAATAGAAGGCGACAGCACAGATTAATTGTAAGGGTATACAGCTGTTGGCCGATAACGCGAAGCCGCAGGTCGCACGGGTGGCCAAGAATACCAAACAGTGGCTTGGTTGGGAGACTTTGTACCATCCTCCTTAATCACTTGAGCTTCACCATAAGATTAACCATGTCTTCCATTTCCAGGACAATCATCTTCGTGGACAACTCTTTACCAATGAAGCAGACTTGTGAAAAGAACTTACGGACTTATTTGTATTAAAAAAACCCGAGTGTTACGGCAAGGGAATTACACAACTGGAGACATTTTGGTTGAAGGCGCTGGATGCCGATGGTGATTACTTCGAGGACTAACATAAGCTACATTTTCAGTATGTAATGTTCTTTTAAGTCGTTAAAAAATGCATGAACTTTGTTTACCTTGTAATAAAAAATAGAAATTAGCATTTGGGAGAATAGATTCATGGAGAAATATTTTAACAGACATAAGCTCTAAATCAAAATTACTTTCCCCAGTTTTTAAAGTACATAAATGTGGTTACATTTCGTAATGAAAAGCGATTACTAATGGATAATTTAAATAACAATCAATGAAATATTTCATGTAGGGAAAAATATATACAAAATTTAGAGAAAAAATTGTACAGGCAAAAATGAAATGAGCAAAGAAATAAATTTGAAATTTTACTAATTTTCAAATTGAAATTTCAACAAGTTTCCCTATATTCTATTAATTGAAATATAGGGAACCTTGTTGAAAGATGAAGAGATAAGTAATGACTTTTTTAAGAATTGCGGCTCATACCAGAACAATTATTAAACCAAATTGAAAAATTAATTTTACCTTGGCTATTTCAGTAGCAAATTAAATTTAAAACCTTAGAAAATGTGCCAGGTATTGTTCAAGAACATGAACTATTTAGCTATAATGAAGTACTTTGGAAAATGTTCAATAAGTTTTAATGCCAAAATGGAATTCAATAAAAAGAGCAACATTCAAAACCTGTTTAAGAATGTGAACCCCAAACTTCCAAACTAAATGCTGAGTAAAGAAAGGAAATAAAATTAAAAAATTTAATCATAAAAGATGTAAATAAGTTGTAAAAATTTGGAAATTACAGGAAAGAAAACACCCACTCATACTGAATATGTATTTATTAATAAAATTAAAAGTTAGTTCCTTTAAAAGATTATGTGTTTATATTTGTATTTCACTAATGATTATTGAATAATTAAACTATTGCATTAAAAAGAAATGTCTTAATTAAATATAAAAACAAAATATTTGGAAAATTTATGATAAATATTAACGTATAAACTGCACAATAAAATATTGCCAAAATAAATCAATTTTTACTTACATTCAAAACAATAAATTTACATAGTAGAAAGTATTATGTAATTACATTCTCTTACTTTAAATAAAAAAATGGAAAAATACCACACAAGTAATAAAAAAGTATGAAAAATTAACATGTAATATTATAATAGAATAAAGCATGAATAAACAACACAAAATATATAACAACAGCTCAAACTACACAAGAAGGATTATTTGAATCTCAATATTTAAATTCAGTTAAAATGATTGTGATTAAACAATAAAAAAGGAAACAATACATTTTTATTAGAATGTTTATATAATATATATCTCATCACATCTGATTATTTACAAAAGAAAACAACTTCATCAGAGCAAATTTCCCAAATTTTTGAAAAATTGCAAGAATAGTATGAAGATAGATATTTACAACAATTTGATTTTCATATCAAACAATATACATATTAAAAACATACATATTTACACAATGCACCATAATGTGACACAATTAGAAAATGAAATATTTTTTATTCTAGCTTAAAGAAATAGAAGTATGAATGAATATGTTAAAGCCATTTTGCTGACTTATCAAAATTATATGCTAACATCTCATGAGTATAGAAGAAATAATTTTATTTCTAGAAACTAGCATAGCAATATTACAAATAGGTTAATATCCATATAAAAGAATGAGAAAGAATTTCTATTTTTTTCTAGTTTTTATCTATAGTTCATATCAAAAATAAATTTACATTTAGAGAAACTGCAACTGTCAATCAAAGTTAAATTTACAGTAGTATCATTTCACAAATATTGAAAGTGTGACTTAAATACTTAAAATTAATATTTTATGATTATGAAAATTGTATAGATAAATACATGACCTTGTTATGAGTTAACAGAAGATAGAGGGCTCATTATGTGATTTAATCCCACTGGGATTTTTTTAATAACAATATTAAAGTGTATTACAAATATGTTTTATAAAACAATGCCTCCTTGTACAGCTGTAAAACCATATTTTATAAACGTAGAGTTTACCAGGTAGAAAACATCTGTACTTCAAGAATGTTCCACAATATTTATGCTCACAGATTTTTCTACTAGTTCACATTTCACTTCATTTTTGATTTACATGATGCATGAAATTATAATAAATTAATAAAAAAAACTATTTTAATGAAATATACCCCTTGAAAGAAAATTACTAAGAGATGCAATGTGGGACCAAAAGCGTCACCAGAGGGCCATATGCATCAAGTTTGCTGCCGGACATGTAGAACGACAAGGAGAGACCCGAGATGAAGACATGAAGAGGTACAAATTGATTTTTTGACGATCGATCATTAACTTTTAATTATAATTTTCTAAGATGATGTTTCTTTATTCATTTGTAAATAGTCTTTTCTTGTTATTTAAAAATCATTATTAAACAATTTAAACTTCATTTGTAATTTAGTTCTAATAATGAAGAAATCAAACCCATATTTTGGTGTCAGAAGTGGGATAATGATTTGATATGACAATGATGTGATTGTGAAGTTAAAATATATATATATATATATATATATATATATATATATTGTTAACATTAAGCTGTAATATTTAAAAAAAAAATAAGTGGCGACTAGATGGCAGTAGTTAACATGTCATGAAAAGAGATGTATATGTAGTTAGAAAGAGAGAGAGTGTTTATGAAGGAGCTCGCAATGAAAG
>JAPDSC010036855.1:251239-299500 GCA_026290005.1 Latrodectus geometricus
CGGATTATTGAAGACGCCAAAACGTTGGCTGGCCGTGAGTATGAACTTGAACGTTTACGTATCGAAAATAGAGTCCAAAATGCAAATATTTCGGATTTAAGTAACAACGATGAAAGTAAAAACGTACACATAGATTTTCGAAAGTTAATGCACGAATATAAAGTGAAAAATGGGGATATAAATTTTTATTTAGTTTTATTTGAACAGCAGGCACGGCGTATTGGGTTAAGTGAAGAGAATTGGGTGTCACAATTATTAGGACTGCTCCCTTATGAAATTACGCAACTAATTGCGCGTGAAAACGAAGATAATGCAAATAATTATAAGTATGTAAAATCATTATTGCTTAAGAGATATAAATTAAGTGCTGATAAGTTTAGATTGAAATTTTTAAACCATGTTAAAAATCCAGAAAGTACTTGGAAGGATTATTCATTCGAATTACAAAACTATTTTGAGGAATGGATAATGGGTCTCGAGATTTCAGATTTTAATAGTTTAAAAAATTTAATTGAAGAAACAAGTAAATTCAACAACTCGTGAACATTTTGTGGATGAATGGCCTAAAATTAATACTCCAGATCAATTAGAAAATAAATTGGATAATTATGATAATGTTCGATCTATTAACAATTATAAATTACAAAACTCGTCAAATTATAATTATCGTAATGAAAAATTTCAGGTAGAAAAGAAATCATTTCCGTTTAGTGAAAATAAAAGTATTCAACGAAAAAAGTCAGTCAGCTCAGATATTCGAAATGAGAAAGGGGAATTTAAAGGTCATCAGTTCTCAAAATTTAATTCTTAAAGATGTTAAAATTGGTTCTCTGAATATAACTTCATTAATTGATACTGGAAGTCAGAAAACCATTTTGAAAAAGAGTTTATTTAATAAAATTAAATACACTGTTAATTTACAATCGTCTTATATTTTGTTGACTGGTTTAGGAATGATATCAATTAAACCACTAGGTTATTTTAATGCAGAAGTTGAAATTGATTTTGCTGTTTGGTTACCAAGATGAAACAAAAAAATGACGTTAAATTTAATTAGACTATAAAATAATAAATGGTAAATTAAATCCATCAACATATAAAACTAAAGCTGTAATAAATTTTTCCAAACCAAAAAGTACAAAAGACATTCAGAGATTTTTAGGATTGACAGGATATTTTCGAAAATTTATTAAGAATTACTGTATTAATGCTAAACCTTTAAGTGATTTGTTGAGAAAAGAGTCTAATTTTAAATTTGGTGAAAATGAAAGAAATTCTTTTAACCAATTGAAATATACATTTTATCCACAGAACCTTTTTTTACAATTTTTAACCCTCAAAGTGAAACCGAAATTCATTGTGACGCCAGCATCGATGGTTATGGTGCCTTTCTTATTTAAAAGTCTTTAGTTGATAATCAATTTCACCCTGTTTACTACATGAGTAATAAGACGACAGAAGCTGAGCGAAAATATTCCAGTTATGAATTAGAAGTTATGGCTGTTATAGAAGCTTTAAAAAAATTTAGGGTATATGTGTTTGGAATTCTTTTAAAATAGATACTGACTGTAATGCTTTTGCTATGACAATGAACAAAAAAGATTTATGTACAAAAATTGCTAGATGGGCTTAATTTTAAGTGACTTTGACTACACAATTGAACGCAGACAAGGTCTTAGTATTGATGCTTTAAGTAGAAATCCAATTTACATGATAGTTCAAGATAGTTTAACATTAAAAATAATCCAAGCACAAAACACAGATGAACATATCAAAACAATTAAAGAAATATTGAAACAAAAACCTCATGATGATTACTTACTCAAAAATTATGTTCTTAATAAATGTTAATGAAAATGAACTGTTAGTAGTCCCAGAGCAAATGCAAATGGGTATAATTAAATCTGCACATGAGAAAGGTCATTCTACACTTAAAAGAACAGAAGAAAGCTTGAATTCTAACTTTCTTGAATTAGCATTCTTCAGGCTAAACAGAAAATCGAGAAATGTTTATCAAGTATACCATGTATCTTAAGCAACCATAAAAGAGGTAAACAAGAAGGAGAATTATATCCAATCGAAAAAGACGACACTTCTTTACACATGTATTACCTAGATCATTTAGGTCCGTTAGAAAGTACTCTTAAGAATTATAAACATATCTTCGCTGTGATCGATGGTTTTACCCAATGAAATCTACTGATGCTTCTGAAGTAATTTCAACGTCAGAACTCCAAAAAACTGTTTTCGGTAACCCCTCTTGCATCATTTCAGATAAAGGTCCTGCATTTACTTGAAACGATTTCGAAGAATATTGTTGCCGTGAAGATATTTAACACATTTGTATAACCACCAGTTTACCTAGAGCCAATGGTCAAGTAGAGCGCCTTAACTCTTGTATAATTTCTGTTTTGTCCAAACTGTCGATAAACAACCCAGCTAAATGGTATTTGCATGTTAATAATGTACAACAGGTTATAAACTCAATTTTTCACAGAAGTATTGGTACAACACCATTTGAATTGCTGTTTGGTTACCAAGATGAAACAAAAAAATGATGTTAAATTTAAAGATATCTTAGACGCAGAAATGGGAAAAGATTTCATTAATAATCGCGATAACCTTAGCAAAGAAGCTAAGAAACAAATTTTAAAAGTTCAAAACGAAAATCGCAAAACCTACAATTTAAGAAGAAAACAAGCTAGAAAATTCAAATTAAATGATATCGTTGCTATTAAGAGTACACAACAAGGTCCAGGACTCAAGTTAAAACCCAAGTATTTAGGACCCTACAAAATAATTTAAGTTAAAAGCAATGACATATACGATGTTCAAATGATTGGTTTTATTGAAGGTCCCCTAGTTACAAGTACTTGTGCCGAATACATGAAACTCTGGTCTGATGTCACTTGTCACTTAAAAAGTTCTAAAAGAGTAAAAGAAGACACCAATGACTACTAACTCCTGATTTTGACTGTTTTACCCACTGAAATTCTATATTTCATATCGTAGCTTTTTTTCTTTCAAATAAAAATAATAATTGAGATGAGTTCAACACGTTTCCTTTTCATGATGGCCAATGACGAGAATGAAGATGCCGTCATCGATTCTCTAACTAGATGAAGGAGTTCTCCACGATGGAATCTCAGATTCGAAGAACAATGACATTAGATGAGAATTTACAACAATGTTTTGCTATTTTTTTTCCTAAAACATATTATTGCTCTTATTCATTTTTGTTTTTCAGGAAGTTCTTATTTTAGAGGAATGCTGAGGTCAGCTATTGTCATCAGGATGACTGACTGTGGGATCGAAAGCATCACCAGAGGGCCATACGCATCAAGTTTGCCACCGGACATGTAGAACGACGAGAAGAGACCCGAGGTGAAGACGTAAGGCAGACCGCAAACTCGGTAGACCATCCAATTGAGACACCGTCTTATGGTATGCAAACCCCGTCTTATGGAGGTCTTAATGTAACGTAGTTATGACGTTGTAATCTGACGTCATGGATATTTTAAACCAATGAGAATTTGTTTACATTCTGGTTCCATTTCCGATTGCAATATTAAAAAAAATATTATTACCTCTATAAAGATTTTCAATTAACTCCTCCTCTTCAAATTTAAACTTGTAATAACTAGTACTCTCGATATCAACGTGGTATATTTTTCCTGCAGAAATTGAAATTAGCGATGTCTCGCGGAAAGTTGCCAGATATTTCAAACTAGCTCGATATCCAGATTTGTCTCACGCTCCGCCCATTTTTTGACGTAGTTAAGATATTTGTGACGTCATTTGGCCTCATGTGAATCTCGCAAGATCTTCGGCTTGTCTCTCGATACATGTCTCATGCGATCATCTACGAATTTGCGGCCTGCCTAAAAACTGATTTTTAGACGATGGATCATTAAATTTTAATTATAACTATCTAAGATGATGTTTCTTTATTCATTTGTAAATAGTATTTTCTTGTTATTTCAAAATCTTTATTAAACAATTTAAACTTAATCTGTAATTTATTTCTAATAATGAAGAAATCGAACCTATATCAATATCATCATTGTCAACTTTAAAGAAGTGCACATTCTGCATGATTTATTTTTCAATATTTTCTTTTCTTGCAATTATACAAACGACAAAAAGTATTATCAAAATAAGAGCTCAAGAAAGTAATCTATAATTCTAAAAGAAGCAAGCTTTACTCAAAACAAGTTTGATAAAATACGTATTGATACACACATTATCTCTCTCTCAAACAAACCCAAAAGGAAGTATGTTATAATTGAAAGCTTCTTAAAGGCCATATTTCTTTGAAGAAAGTAAGAAGTTAAAAATACACAAGCTATCCTTGATTATAATTTCACAAACAGTGTTATAGACAAGCTACCTTTGATTAAAAAAAAAATCCTTGATCATAAAAGATTCCATGCTACAAAACCATAGAAACATGTTCCAATGATAAAAAAAAACTGCAGCTGCATTTATTACAATTTTACACAAGCAATCAAGTTGGAAACAATTTCAAACCTTGAAAAAATAGTCAATCAGCAATAAAAAGAAAAATTTGCTATCACTGTGAATCAGATAATAAAATTCAAAATGTAAGCACAAAATGTGGTAAACATGTATATAACTACACTTGAGTCAAATATGATAGAAATGTTCTGATACAGTTTTTCAGAGATGAATATATTTCACATTGAAAATGAAGTGATAAAGCAGATGAAACTACATTTATAGAATAAACAAAAAGATAATCATTTCATTTCAATTTTTTTAACTATTAAAAAGGAGTTACAAATGTAACAAAATTTAGTTTAATGCAAAAAATCACATTTCTATTATTTTCACTTTTATTTCCTTACATTAAATATGTATAAACAGATATGAAAATTCATAATTTAAGTGCAATATTTCTAAAAAAAACTAATAGAAATTGTAATATTAATTTAGTTTCTAAATACACAATAAAAATATCATTAAATATTGAAATTAAGAGAATTGGGTTCATTTGGAACTGAACGCAGTGAGAGTATGTTCGAAGTGAACACAATACAAGAGTTAAATGAAATCAAAATAAATAATGTTAAAAACTTCTCAAATTTCTTTTGCTTTCAATTCTTTTAACCTGTCAAATATGTAGTACTAAATGGTTGAAAAAATTTGACACAGTTTAGAGACATATTTTGTAAGAAAGCATTCATATAACATATATTTAACACAAAAAGTGACAATTTAACATTGGTGAAAGGAATTTAACTATAAAGTTATACTATGAGTGTGTGTTTTTAGTAGTTTAAGGTACTATGAAATTAAAATACTGATGCATAACTGTTTACTTGCACATTTTAAAATACACAATTAAATGAATCTTAGCGTCATTAATTGTGTATCACAAATCTTTTTATAAATTTTGTAGGTAATAATGGAGAAACATAAAATCAAACAGCAACAGTATTATCTAACATTTCTTATGAAAAGTTCAAATTATATTAAATACTGATTTGCGAAATCAGGTACTTAAATATCTCATGACATATTTGATTAAGCAATTGATGGCTGCCTCAAACTTACAGATTATAGTATGGTATTTTAGTTAGATACAATTTGTATTTGTTTATTGAATTTTTGACAAGGAAAAGTCTATGAATTATTTATTATGTTTAAATTTTTTCCGAATTCCGTTTAAATAGCAGCCGTTTTTATTTGAATCAAAATTCTTAACTACATAAGCCTTAAAATATAATAATAAAAATAACAACACAGATTTTTAGGATAAACACTTGTCCTAACATTGCTTTACTTCCATTCCATAAGTAATGTAAAAGGTATATTGAAAAATGAAAAACAAATTTATGCAGATATTATAAATATTAAAAAACTTTTCTGTAAAAAGTATATATAAACAGGAAGAGTCTTAAAAATATAAAAATTTTAGTGCAAAACATTTAACTTATCTCAATCCATTACCTAATTCTCCACATCATGAATTCTTTAATAGATGAAATTAAAATATACATAAATAAACAGTTATTTTTTAATTATGATAATGATAAATTTGAAATTTTAGTTGATTAGAGAATCTATGGCTTTTTAAGTAATTCAATTTAAATAAAATGGACTCATTAAATATTTCCCAAAAAATGTTCAGATAATTACACAAAAAGGCAATAAGTAGTTTAAATTTTATTATTTATACGCAAACATTCATCAATATACCTTAGTTTAAGATAATTAGAGTAGTCAAAATTGTATTCTTAAATTGCTTTGCATTCATTACTCAATGCTTTAATTAAGATATAAAATCTTTATATTATAAATATATTTACATTTACCTTATTTATCATTGGATATTCTTTGCATTTTGACATAGAATTTAAAGGAATTACACTCAGAAATTATCATAACTGTTAATACACCATATAAAAAAAATGATATGCTGGTTACTAAAAATAAAATTGAGTAAATTTTGCAGTACTTCTATAGTAAAACTCTAATATAAATTCCTATGAATCCAGCTCACAGATCATATTAAGAATATTACTTTTATAAGCTTAATTACACAAGTGTCACTTTATGTGCCACTGTGAAATATGACAAATATAAATTAACTACTTTATAGCTCTGTAATGTAACACCAAATCGTTTGAACTTTTCCATATGAAATGACGTACTGTTCGCAAATCCATATTGGGATCTAATACCTGAAAAATCAAATAATGAACTATAAGAAAAAAATGTAAGATTCACAAGTACTATTATTAGAAAAAAAACAAAATAATGACTGACTAAAACTTATCAATATTTAGCTTCTAATACCTTTTAAAACGATGTTAAACACATTTAAAAAAAATATATTTTTGCTTCATTAATACTTAAATGAAAAAAATTGAATTATTTACAAAGTGCGTATTTTATACATATTTCTTTTATACCGCCCGTGCTTTATTTTTCACTTCACTTAACATGTTTCTCGCCATTTTTTTTATTTGCTTTCAGTGTAGCTTTTAATTTAAAATCTGCTAAGTAACTTAAAAGTGTTCGCTTCCATATGACGATATATGAATGTGAATGTTTTCAAAACAAAACAGCTCACATCAAGGCAAATTGACAGCTGTAATATCTTTATGAAGAACCGAATTCTTTTTTGAACGTAATTGGACAAAGCTGATTATAGCTTAAATAATTCAGGTGTGTCTTGGTACCACCTGTTATTTATTTTATGAAACATAAACAGTATTTCTTTCAAAACTTTCTTGTAAGCTTTTCTGATGGAGAATGTTTTTTATCAGATTATCCGCGGCGGCGTATAATACGCACAGTGAAATTCGAAACTTTTTTATCACATAATCCGCGGATTATATACAGGAAAATACGGTAAATAGAATTCTAATTTTTTTTATTTTCATGAAATTTTATAGAGAGTAAACCTTTTAAGAAACTACACCATATTTTAAAATGATGAATATATTCTGATATACATTAGAATATAATTTTAATAACAAACAAGCAAAATTTCTATAATAACCAAAACTTTACAAATTATAAAAAACATTATTTTCTAATTAAAAAGTGAATTTGCAAAACTAGTAGACCAAGCCAATCATCTTTCAAAGGTATCAATCAAATTGTGTCACAGCTTAAACAGTGCTTGTTAATATGAGAAATTTGTTTATAATTCTAGTTGCAGTTTTTGTGTATAATAAATTGAAAAATTCACATGTTAAAAAAAAATAAGTAAAATACATTCCCTGAATTAAAATAAAAAAATCTAATTGGCTAAAATGCTATGGTGTACAGTTAAGGCTATATATGAATAAAACAAAAACTAAACAATAGGAGCAATAGATTAAATTATACATTCTTAAAATGTTTGGAATTTAAGGTCATATAATTTTGTTTCTCAAAGTAAAGATTTTTTCTTTGCAATTATTAAATTAGTACATTTTAGTAAACTGAACATTTAACAATATTCTTTAATGAAAAAATACTAAAGCCTTCTTTCTTATCAATAAGAAAATACTGTATCCTTTCTAAAAATATGATTCACAGAAAGTTAAATGATAATGCTTAAAATTCCTTCCTACATGCATTCCCACATAATTTGATGAAAGAGAGGAATTTGTGGTGAATACTTGCATTTTAAAAAATGAATCAAGTACATATCGTAATTCTAAAAAGAATTATAATAGCAAAGTTATGAAAAAAATTATAACACAATTACTAAATAGAAAAAGACTTACTTGATCTTGACATAGCAATTCAACTTTTTCTTCAGCTATAGATGTCCGTTCTTCATCTTTTTCTGATTCACATTTATCCTTGTCTCCTGATCCTCCAGACTGGCTTGCAGTTTGGGAACCAGCATCTGAACCAGCTCCCATTATTTTTTCATAAACATGTTCAATCACTTTACGCACTTGAAGCATATCACTTGCTGACAAACGCTCTCTACAAAGTTTACAAAACATACTATGACAATCATATTATATTTGAAAGAAATCAAATCTAAATTTCATTTCCTGCTTTAATTTTGTTATATAATAGTAACTACGCAATAATTAAATAATAATATTATACTATTAGTTAATTACCTCATTAATATAAGAAACTATCTGATAAATTATTTTATATGCTAAATTTTAAAAATAATAATAATTCAGATATGATTTTAGAGTACACAGTTAATGCAATGTATCAATCAAATTTCAGGACAAAACTTTAATAAATAATATACAAGTGGCTAAAAATTATAAACAAGGTAGAGAACGGTGTACACAATTTTCAATTATTGTTACACGCCAAATACATTTTATTCAATATTATTTACTTTTATATCATACTGTAAATTATTTAAAAATGAGAATTCATTTGAAGTAAATTATTTTAGAAAATGACTAAACAGAAACAATTCATTATTTCAATTTCATCAAAATGGTTATATTTCTATAAACAAAACTTATATGTGACGCTTCTATAAAAAAGTACACATAATTCATTTTAAACTGAAATTACAAAAACGAAAAATATCACATAAAATTGAGAACAGTAAACATGCATGCATCAAAAACAAAATGTAGAGCATTTTAATATCATAAACACAAATGATAAGTAATTTCACTGTGGAAATATCTTCTATTATTAAACATGAGACAACACAACGTTAATAATGAAATTAGTCAAGAAATAAAAATGATTGTTCTTTAACTAGATATTATTTTTCCATAACGAAGCATTTAGACTCCTTTTTCTAACAATTAAAACAAAAAACTACTGCAAACAAATGTAATTTGATACTACAGACATTTTTACTATATCTCATCAATTGTTAAATTAATAAAGGTGAAAAATATAACATATTATACCGTTATAATACAATGAGTAACTAAAAATATTCATTACATTTGTACATTAATTTTCTTATTCATTACTTAATTTTATCAAGTATGTGTGTGTCCGATCTTCAATATTACCAATTTTAATAGTATTCACAATTAATATTACTACCCCTGATCAGAAGTTTTGCTGACATTTAAAATATGGTATTTCAAAATCTGTTATTTATTAATTTGATAATAGTAAACACTGTAAAAACTTACTTTCTCAATGGTTTTGCACCAGATGATTGTACAGGGAGAAGACAAAATGGAATTTTATTAAATCTCGGCATATTTTTCTGCAATATTTTTAATTATATAAGTATGTATATTTCTAATTATTTCATAAAACAATCGTAAAAATAGTTTAAGAATAATTTTTATATTAACATTATAGCAGGCAAAATAAAATATTTCTTATATTTGCCATTTTATACCAGAGGCTTCGTATATTTTAAAATTTACACATAAGAAACATTTCTTTAGAACTTTTTAAGTCATTACAAGGATAAAATGTGTTATATAAAATAATCATAAAAAAAGAATAGTTAATTCATAGGTTTAAGTTATTCATCCAATGTAATAAAGAGATTATAGAACAAAAATCCCAGAACAATCCTGATATAGAAAATATATTGATACAAGTAAGAGCATTATTGAAATTTTACTTAATAAAAAGAAAGACAAAGATCTTACTGTATAAGGTACTGACCAAATCGGTTTTGACTTATGCCTCTGAGACATAGACCTTAACAAAAAATGAAAAGAAGATATTAGAGACCTTCAAAAGGAAGGTCCTGTGAACCATCTTTGTTGCTGTTCTTGATAATAACAATTGGAGAAAAAGATACAATTTTGAAATATAAAAGATTTTTAATGACAAAGATATTATCAAGTGAATAAAACTAAGCAGAATGAGATGGGCAGGGTATGTAAAAAGAATGAGCCCAGAACGAACAGAATTAAAAGTTTTTAATGTAACCCCCTCTAATAAAAGACCAAGGTGAAGGCCCAAAAAGAGATGGAAAGACTGTGGGGATGAGAACTTTGCCATCCTAAAAGTAAAGAACTGGAGATCAATTGCTGGGAAAAAGGCAGATTGGGAAAAGCTTCTGAGGAAGGCCCAGGCTCACAAAGGGCTGTCATGCCAATGCTGATGATGATTGATACAAGATTGTATTTTAGCAAGAATTATCACAGCATGATGTGAATTTTCCTCAAGTTTCTTAGTCTATTTTAAAATTATATTTAAAAGTATACTGAATAATTTAAAGTAGGAGACTTCCTAATTTTTCCTGGATTATACTTAAATTAAGTTTAAAAATGAGATAAACCTTCAAAATTTAAGTTGCATTGTACACAAAATGAAAAATTTTTTAAACTTAACAATAAAAACATCATAAGTGCACATAAAACTTGTAAATGGGTTTGTTAGTTATTTCTCTGATTCACATTCTCATGCTTTACACTAAAAAAGAGACAGTGGTTGTAATCTTCTGTTGGAGTTGGTCACATGTAAATCTGCCTAATGTAGTAAAATAGGGAGAAACTGGATTCATTGAAAGACAAAGAAATGCTTCCAATTAGACCAGGTTTTCACACACAGACAAGGCTTAATTGTACATGTACCACTAAAAATGATGCTTCCCATATGTCACCAAAGGTTTGTAATTACAGCTCTGACCCAAGTATTTTGTTTATGCGATCTCTTCGAACTGTGAGTCATTATTGATTTCTAATGTTGATTTGGCTCAGCAGTCAGTTTATCTACATGGTCTTCCTCTCCCAATGGTCGCAATATTTCTTAATATCTCTAATGCAGTGAGTTTGGTTTTTGTTTCAGAGTTACATATTGTGGATACACCTTTTACAGAGTCTATTGACACCACCAATGGCTGTGCCACTATAGTTACCGATGCACTCACCAGAGAAACTTCGAGTTTCTGGTTTTCAAACTACGTGGCCTCTAAGAAATCAAGTGTCTAATTTTAACTTTAGCCGAAAAGAAAATAAGCAAAACAATGATATACAATACATTCACAAACATCCTCCTTAGACTTAAAAGGGGCATTTCTAAGAGAACCTAACACAGCATCAAAATATACATTTTTTAAGACTATTTAGTAACAATATAGGAAAAACTGGTTTGATATGCATATCATTTAGTCCTACACAATGATATGGGGAAGTCACTAATTTCAGTGAGCCTTTCCTATTATTTTGGATAACTCTTGTGTATATATGACCTGTAGTCAAATTAATGAAAATAATAAAATAAACTTGAGGATCTATAATAAATTTAAATAGTTTTTCATAATTTCATTACTCACTGAGACAACAACATCTGTAACCCATGAAGGAACAGTTTCATGAAGTAACAATTCCTCTGTTTCACGCCCAGCATCTCCCACCAGAAGTCGTAAAAGAGTTCGACCACCAACTTCACTGAAAAGGTTCATATAGGAAATAAATGTTACATTAAAGAACCGTAAAAAATAAAACCATTAAATATATTAATTTTATTTTGATAGAGCATTTAAAATTATCTCTGACATACATGAATAAAATATAGAAAAAATAAAAAAGACATTAGATAATGATAATATGAGTTTAATAGTTTTCATAGAAAATTATTACAAGAAAAAAGCTACTTTCAAATACTATTAATACAATTATTAAAAAACTCCTGTTAATAAATGCACCCAAAGATGGTTTGAAGTAAAAAAGTTTAAATAGTGAATTCACACAAAAAAGATTTCTGAAGAAATTAACCATAAAATCTTCAAACATAGCTTGAAAGTAAACTTTTCTTTAAAAATTTTTTTAAAGAAATTCCTTCTTGCTAAAACTGGTAAGGAATTAGAAGTTTTCAGTCAAAGCTTCAATACACTTATTTATTTGTAATGCATTAAAATATTTCAACACTGTTACATCACTATTTACATCTAATTGTCTTAGAAGCAGTTAAGTAAAGCAAGTATTAAAATTTTAAGTTCACAACTAAGAATTTCTTAAATTTAGCATATTAAAATTGTTATCGTTCCTAATTTACAAGTTATAAAATGAAACAAAATAAATAAAAAGTTTAAGCACATATTTCTTTAGTGTTTTCATTACTTATTTCCTTTTTTCTAAAAATACCATATTTTTTGGATAAATAAAGCACTAGAAAATAAAAGTACATAAAGTACAAAATTTAATCCAAGATTAAGATTAAATTATCATAGTTTGACATAATTAGTTTGCATAGTGAATTATTTATAATCTATATTGGTGTTTACATATGAGAATGAATTAATTTTTTATGTGACTTAATGTTAAAAAGCTTTCTTCATTATAAACATTTCTAGTTTAAGTAAACTTCATCTGTTTATAACAAATCAAAAATACTCATGATTGTAAATACACAAGAAAAATTTTTTTAATCCAAATTAAATCTATTTATAAATTTTATCCAGACTTTAGTAATTTAACATAAGCCGAAGGCCATACAATTAGTTTTTAAAATTTTAATATACTGTTTTTATAAATTTGTTTACCTTAATCTAAAGACATTATTACCACAATCTACAAGACTACTACTATTTAACACCAATATATTTGAATAGAAGAAAATAATTCATGTACTTGCAGCTGAATACAATATGTATAAAAAAGTAATGAAGAATAATCTAAATTAAATCTGTTCTAGTAAATCGGAAAAGTTTTAAATAGATATTTAGAAATACCTAAATATGACAGGGGTGTGTTCTGGAATGCTGAAGTAAGGATTTCCAGGTCTTGGCCTTTCTGTATGTGGGCTTGAACCATTCACTGCATCTACATTCAACAAACAAACAATAAATAAATAATTTCTAACAAAGGAAGTTTTTAAAATTTAAAGAGGAAAAATGTATTAACTGAATAAAAAAGTCAAATAGGGAATATTTTAAAACATTAACAAAAAATTTATATAAATATTAAAACTTAAAATAAAATGCAATACAGAAAATACTACATTCTGTAGAGTGAAAGATGCCAACAAGAAATAAAAAAAAAACAGAAATAGATATATATTAATAAATACCATATTAAAAAGTTTTCTTACTGTTACTTTTTATAATTGTTAATATTATCACTAACTTAAAATATTCAATACCTAAATTATATTTAAATTTCCCTAATTACAAGAAGCAAGAAAACAATATATTAATGAAAATTTTCAAAATTTAGTTAATTTAAATATATAAATTTTTATAGTAGAAATTTTTCATATTTGATATTGAATTTAATCCATCAAACCCTTTAGGAATAAATAACTGATAGAAATTTTTACGATTATAAGGATAAGAGAATAATTAGAGGACATATATACAAAAGGTGCAAATTAAATTTATACACAAAATGTTTGTATTTTAATATTGATATACAATAGCCAAAATTTTATAGAATAACGAATTTTAGAACAAAGAGCTTTTCCTCATTAAATATTCATTTTATGGCAAATTTTGGAAAAGAATTAAATAATCATTTCATTGATATACGTACGAAACACACAAAATCATTTATAATCATCAAAAATAAATTTTCAATTATTGAAAACTTAAAACAAACAGCAATTTTTGGTATTCTAAACAAAATTCAGGTATAATTACAGGATATAAGCTAATTCTAATTATTTTAAGGCGTTACAGTCTACTAAGTAGCATAGATGTGGTAAATTTTTTAAAAAAAACTTCCACATAATAACAATAAACTTAGAAGAAATTAACATAGAATATGTAATTGTTTTAATATATTCTTGTAATCAAATAAATAACCACATTAGATATTTCTTGAATTCAAGCTAATACATAATTATTCTGATTAAAAGCTAGATATAAAGTGAATTTCCAAATTTTATTCTGATGGTTTACAATTTCTTTGATTTCAAGAAATAGTAAACTATCATAAATTATGTGTGATTGCTACATTAATTTCCAATAATACATTTATAAAACATTACAACTCCTTTTGAAAAGACTTAACTGAAATCAATAAACCAAGGAGAACTAGTTTGATTGCAATAAGATTTAATAATTAGTTTGAGAACATAGCGATTGATGAATAAATAGTAATATATAAATACTGATCACTAGAGAGTGCAAAATCTTTGCTCCAATCAACTATCATATCCCATTTTAAATATTACATAGAAAAATTGTTTTGAATTGCTTACAAATCTTTTAGAAACTTTTATAAGTATGAAACATTTTAATGTTATGTGTAATGTATTTAAACGACTTATCATATCTGTTACTAATCGTATCTGCGCCCACAACGTATCTGTTATGTCACAATAAACTGGTCAAAAAGGGGCCACGATGGCAAAGATATGTCAGAACTTTCCTGCTAATAAACGGCGTGCGGCTGCAGAGATACATCACAGAGTTTTCACAGAAAGCGGCCAAATGTATACTTCCACATAGTAGAAATTATTTTCTTTTCCTTTCCCCCTAAACAGTGGTTTGATTGATCGGTCTTAATGACTCGAACCACACTCCTTGGAGTCTTTTCTTTGAAAACTATAACTCAGCCTGAGTTTTATGCTGAATATCTAAAATAATGATTATTTTTTCGCCAAGATTCAACTTTAAAATTTAATAATCTATAAATTTGCTATTTTAAAAATAAAATGCAAGTTTAAACAATACATATTATTTTTAATTTTAGTTCCTAAGATAATTGAATGAGGCAGTTTTATTACCACAAAAATTTCAAATCTCTATGTATTTTTAAATTTCTAACACTTGCCTTCTTTTCTAAGTTAAATTTTGATAATTTTCTTTCTTATGCTAATTATTTCACACGTTTTAATTAATTTAATTCAGTTTTTATTGTTTTTTCAAGATATTTTTTATCAAATAGTTATAACTAAAACAAAAAAACTAAATTTCGTAAATGGAAATTATTTAATTACAGCGAAAGAGCTTATGTCTGTAATAGTAAAATTGATGGGTTTTCCATAATTAATAACATTTAACTTAAGTTCTAATTACTAAAATTCATTTAACATTTGCATTTCTATTTTTGTGCATTAGGAAAAAATTAACTAATTAGTTTACTCTCTGCATATTACATTTTATTTTGTTATTACTTAAATTTCTTTTATCATACACTTCAAATATTGATAATAAAAAAAGAAGTATTATCTTAAGGAAATGATATAACATTATAGTCATAAGAGTTGGAGCAGATAATATTATACATGTTTTGACTATTATTTCTTTTTAATGAAACATAATGTGGAAAAATATATCAACAATATTTACTGTTAAACCATATAAAGTCATCATTTTAATATATCAGTATTAAAGAGATAGTATTTCTTAAACTTTTCATGTGATTAGAAATTTTCTCGAGTAAAAAACAAAGTTGCAAAAATTTCTGATATGATGAAACAATAAATTTCTAGTAAGGAATATATGAAAATAAAATTCCTTACAAGAAATTCCTTGCATGTTTAAAACAAAATAGATCTACGAGGATCAAATTGAGGATAAATAATCAAATTTTTAAAAAGTTAATTGTTCAGAAGCAAAAAAAAAAAAAAAAAAAAAAAAGAAAAAAAAAATGGAATTTTATTTCATATTTAAAGATGAGCTAAAATTTTTAATGTTAAAAATACTATTAGCTCTTTTATTTTGGAAGGCTTGTGGAATGGAATGATCTTTTGAAATAGTGTATTAGTGATTAGTTGAAATCACATTTATGCTACATCTAAACAGATTTTTAACCTACAGAAAGCAATTATTTTATTACCAAATTTATTTTTAAAATAAGCAAATTATTAATATGTGAATTCTGAAAATAATTATCTTTAATGTTATCAATATTAGATATAAAAGAAATTTTTAAATATAACATTCTTAAACAGAGAATTTCTAGTTGTAAAATGGTGAAATATCTACTTTACCCTTCTTATTTGAAGTAAAAATTAATTTTTCTGGTTTATCTTTTAAACATAAAATGATATATTCCATATACGACTGATTGGGTCATTAAAATGATATTCATGAAAAATATAATTGGGATAATTTTTAGGGATGACAGTAAAATAAGTCTCTAATCAATGAAATAAAGAATAAATACACTAAGAAAATTTATATCTCTCAATCAAAATTCAAAGACTATTCTCTACTAAAGTCTCTTTAACTAGGAGACTATATAAAAGAGTTATAATATAAAAATGTTTTTCATTCACGCGTGTAATATTATGTTGCGAATGCAACACCATTTTGTAAAAATACTTTCTTATAATGAAGGAAGAAAGAATTCATAGTATATTGTCAAATATTGTTTTACATGAATTGCAAAGTCAATAAAAACTCATTATAATATTATCTATTTTCTTCATATAAATCTGGTGCTTTTGCCAAATTAAATAATATTCAAATGTTTTTATTTTTAATTACATATATTCATTTAATCCCTACTCAATAAATTTCATTGAACTGTTGTAAACTTAATGATATAGACAGTTGAATATTGAAAGCTAAAATTATTTCTTCATAAATTTTTTTAAGTGTTCGACAATACTATTTCAAAGGGATTCCTATATACGTGAAGAGTTTGTTTCCAGGAAGAAAACTCATACCGTGTGACTTCCTTTACGATTTAAGCGTTTCCCATTAGTCAAGGAAAAACTGAAAGGGGAGGATGTTTATTTAAAATAAAGCTTTTTGATTATTCCAAGCAGATGAGAAATTGGTTTCTCACCCTGATTTATTACCACAAATTGATGATTATATTCTACTTTAGGAATAACTAAGAACTTACATAACAAAGCTCCTTTTATTCAAAAGTATTGTCGGAAATTTAGATCAATAAAAAGCATAAGTAAATCAATAAATTCTTTCCTGTTAGTTTTTAAAATTAAAAAACTCAAATCTAAAACCTAAAAAGAAAGCATAAAAAAAGATTTTATACAAACATTGTATATAATTTCCCATTTAAAGGAAAGGCAAATTTTTTATAAAAAATATAACTAGAATATTTTTTATGAATGACATTAAAATAACTATCATCAAGTAAAAAAACAAAAATTCGCAAAGAAGCTTAAAATTCTCACTTATACATAAAGTCTCTATTATTAAGAAACTTTATATAGTAGAGATATATTATATTTACATAAAGGTTTCGCATTGGTAATATAATAAAATATTATGAATACAAGAAATTTTCCTAAAAATATTTTTATAATGAAGTAATAATAAATTCTTAGTACTTTGTTATATATTATCTTTTGTAAAATTAAATGCAAGTCAATAGAAACTCATTATACTTTTATAAGTTTTGTTCGTACAGTGATTTTGCCAAATTAAGATGTAAGGATTCTTTTTTTTATTTTTAATTATACATAAATTTCAGTTTATATATGCTAGACAAATATTAAAAAAATAGCTCAAATAATGCACTTGTGGAAACATATTCCATTTATATTGGAATAAGTTGAATGTAACAGCTTAAACTACATAGTAGTACATGCACTGAAATATATTTCAATTCAGATTAACAAATGAAACTAATTTTCATGTGCTGTGACAAGTGATATTTTATCTAAGGTTGTTCAGTTACAAGTTGAAAAAAACCAATCTAGCAAATAAGTTTGGGCTTTAAAGATTTGAAATAAACAAAGTTTATTTATTAAATAAAGAGCAAAATTAATATATATTTTTAGTTTGGTTGAAAAAGTTCAATAAATTAATAATTTTAATAAATTTCTAATACATTTAGACTGTTGAATTTTAAAAATGTATAAATAGTATAAATCAGCTTTTCTATGTGTGCTGAAAATATTATAATATTAAAAGGATTTGAAAAATATTTATTTACTTGAACTAATTTAATAATTATTAAGCTTCTACTTCTGTACATTTTAAAATGGAATTAATGTGACATAATAAAGTTGCTTCAAGTACATTGCTAAATTTTTTTATCGTTCAATTATATCAACTGTTCGTCTTCATGTTAGGTATCCTCTGAGTTTATAGGCAACACACCAATTCTGCTATTAGTATAAATTACTAAATAGCAGTATATATTTTCCAAATCCAAGGTATGAGGTATATCAAAGTGTTTAACACCAAGAATTGGGTAATAAGGACGACAATAATCTCAAATCTAAAGTACTTTGTAAAATTTTCTGAAAAAAAAAAGGTTGTCACGTCTATTGAAAAAACTTAACTTAAATTCTTTTGAGTTTCAAATTCATTTTCTATTTTACCAGATTGCTTTATAATAATAGAATATTGAGTTAATGAGAATAAGTATATTGAATACTTAATAAATACTGTTTTTTATGCAATTTATTTTTCGTTTATCACTTAGAATTATTTTCAATTATAACACAACTTTAATTTAATAAGTATCTCATTAAAATAATATTTTTTATATAAAAAAAATTCTAAAAGTAACAAATGATTTCATATTATTATTTTAGGAATGTACATACATAACAAATATCATAATTAAGAAAGTACAAAATCAGCAAATATAGCTATGCGTTAAAATTTCATTAAATTTAATTTATACAGAACAATGATAATGCAAGCTTATCTACATATATTTTGCATTAAAGAATTGTATTTTCTTAAACAATAATACATGAATAAAAATTAATCCTTTTTTCATAAATATTTTATTGTTTAGGGCTAAACAACTTTTAAAAAAATTTAAATATAAGATGAAAAAAAAGTTTTTCAGATATAGTATATACTAAGGATTTCTCAAAAGATTAAACACATTTATGCAGATTATTACGTAAGTTTTCTAATGTCATGTTTAACTGTTTAAATTCAAAACATTTAGATAAATAAATTAAAAAGCTTTAATTGATTTTTTTTTAAAAATAACACTATAAAAAATTGAAAAATAATTAGGCTTTTTGTTTTCATGTAAAAACTTACCCCACTGATTACTTCAAAGAAATATGTTCATAAAATATTTTAAAAATTTGTTTGTGTTAAGAAATATATAATGTAAGAAAATGTATATATTTAAAACTTATTTTATCTTACTGTAATAAAAATTTAAAAAATATCTGTCTCTTATTGAAAATAAGAAATTTCCATTATACGGAAAATAATAAATTTACAAAAAAATGTAATGCAATATATCTAAATGCATGTGCTATTCATAAAATGAGCAATTTATCTACCGTATTTTCCTGTATATAATCCGCGGATTATGTGTTAAAAAAGTTCCGAATTTCGTTGTGCGTATTATACGCCACCGCGGATAATCTGATAAAAAACATTTTCCATCAGAAAAGTTTACAAGAAAGATTTGAAAGAAATACTCTTTATGTTTCATAAAATAAATAACAGGTGGTACCAAGATACATCTGAGTTATTTGAATTGTAACCGGCATGTTCAATTACGTTCAAAAGCGAATTCGTTTCCTCTTAAAGATGTTACAGTTGTAAATTCGCTAACGTCAATGTGCATTTTCCCTTGATGTGGGCTGTTTCGTTTTTAAAATATTCAAATTCGTATCTCGTCATATGGAAGCGAAAACTTTTAAGTTATACAGAAGGTTTTTAATTAAAAGCTATAGCGAAAGCAAATAAAAAAAAATGTCGTCAAATGTGTTAATGGGAAGTGAAAAACAAAGCATACGCGGTGTATAAAAAAAAATTGTATGAAATACGCAATTTGTTAATAATCCATTTCTTTCACTTAAATATTAACGAAGCAAATATATATTAATTTAAATATGTCTAACATCGTTTTAAAAGATATTAGAAGCTAAATATCGATACGTTTTACAAGAATCTTCTCGAAATTATCGCTCTTCATCGAACTCGTGCTTTCATCTCAAGTTAATCGCACTTTGTGATGAAGTGGATCTAGACTGATATTTTTCATAATAAATGCTTTTTCTTTCTAAACAATTTATTAAATTTTTAATCCTACTGTGCATCTTTTTTATTTTATGTGACACCCATATTATCAGCAATACATGTTTTAGACTATTGGCCGGGAAAAATTGCCGCGGATTATATACAGGAAAATACGGTATTTAAATTGTATAAAAAATCTAAAATATAGTAATTTAAGGATAACGCTTTTCTTTGAACATCATATTATTCACCAAGTCAACCTAAATACACGGAGGAATTTCTTCAAGCATTTTCAATTATACAAGAAACAGTTATTTATTATTAATTTTTACTTTCTAAGTTTTATATAAAAATAAGATATACGTTTTAGTTTTAACCACTTTTATTGGGATGTAAAATTTATTCTGGCAAACTGGTAAATACATACAACCCTAAATAGGGTAGTTAGTGGTAAGTGACAACCCTCCCTCTAATTTCAGAGATGTGACACTTTTCAAGGAGGTAGGAAATCTTCCCAATGAGAATGACAAACAGTCGAAGATTTTTGTATAGTTCAGGGAAGTGGCCATGGAACTAAAAAGTAGTATATCTGGTTTTAAAAAGGAAACATTTTTCGCGAATTCTTGAAATATTCTGCACCGCTGAGTCGGTTAAGAAAGTTTATTCGTAACTGCTAAAAACGATTCTACAAAACAAGAATTTTTCACTGCTGAAACTTGTAATGTATGAAAAAATGTAAAAACAATATTATAGAATGAAAGGAATAAAGCAGTATTTTTGTAGTCATTAGATTTAAAAGTGCAATGAAAACTCATATTTCAATACATATGACAAATGAATTCTGTGATAAATACAAGCATTCAATATTATAAAATATAGATAGGTCGCTAGATTTATACATTGTTCAACACTTTTCCATGTGTATATTCTACTCAAATATTTTATAGTGAATTTAATACTGTTTGTATTTCAGTTACTATGCATAACAATAAAACAAGGTTTTATACAAGAATGTTTGGACAAGAATTAGAAGTTGTTCAATCTAAATGCATATTTAATTAATAGTTGAATTCCAAGTAGAATTTTATTATTTGTCACACTGCCCAATTAACTAGTGTGATGAACTGAAAATTTCTAATACATATCACACAATAATTTTCATGAGAAATAAAGTAACTGCACACTTAAAAACAAGTAACAGTTATATATTACCATTTTGTAGTGTTTCCCATGATTATTCTTTACCAAATCACAATTCCTGAATACATATAAGACAAACATTTTCTTTCGCTAAATCTATCCAATTTCTATTTTAATGATGAAAGGTAAATAAATTTAAAAAAATTAGTCATTCAGCTATGAAGAGATATCCAAAAAAGTACCATTAAATATATATATATATTTTAATTCCAAGTTACATCAAATTTTGTAAGAAAAAGTAAGTAGTAAATAGAATGTAATAGTGATTATTTATGAATAATAAAGGAACAATTTGTTGGGAGGTTAATTGAATTAGAATAAATATTAATTCAAATAAAATATACAAGTACTTTAAAAATACACAAAAATAATCATTTGTTGGAACATACTGTCAACATCTTCATCAACTGCATATGTTGCTGGCCAGTGCTCCAGAAGAGCTTGAAGTAATAAACCTCCAAGGTTCACTAAAGAAAAAAATAACTTTTTGACTTTAAATTTTTTACAGAATTACAAAACACAAATGAATAAAATGCATAAATTTTAGTAATAATTTAAAAATAAATTGGTAAATTAATAATTATGGAAATATAAAGCAGAAAAACTTATAGATAATAAAAAATTAAATAACTCTCAGATTAAAGTTACAAATAAGTAACCTAATTGTGTAATTACAATCAATATATATATTTTAAAGATACTTATATAAATATATATATATATATATATATATATATATATATATATATATATATATATATATAACATAATAAGGAATTTTGTAAATAATGAGATTTACAAAAAACATTTAAGAAAAAACCACATACTAATATATTTTATAAACTAGATACTATTTATTAACTAAGAATACGAATTTATGCCTAATAGACTGCAAAAATTAGAAAAATTATGTCTGGAAAATTAAGTACAATAAAATGAAACAAAAATAATTATGCATTCAAAATACTTTTTATAAAAACTCAATTCCTTGAATTAGTTTTTCAGTTATATGACACCTGAATTTTTTTTTCTAATATTATCACATTAACTTTTATACAAAACATTCTTTCAAACATTATGTAAAGATGAGCAAATTAACCATGCTAATGATCCTCAAATTATATCTAATAGAAAGAAATCTGACTAAAATCTTCACTCCCTTTGGGACCAACAAAATTTCAAATTTGTTATACATCTTTGACATAGAAATTTGAAATAATATAATGAACTAAAGAAAAAACATACAACAATTATAGTGATTCAGTTTAGTTTTATCATTTCTACTATTATTAATACACTATCAACGAAAGTTAGTACATATATGCAAACAAGGTAATTAGCAATCTTACAATACATCACAACCATCACAAAAAGTAAAAGTAATATTCCAGACATGTGCATGCATGATGACAAATATGCATGAAGTCACAAATTTTAAAAAGAGTGGCTGTTAAAAAAAAAACCAAAGAAATGGTTGAGAATTATGGGGCATTTCTAGAGAATTGCAATACCCGAAATTGATGGCAGTCAATGTGTCTCACAAAGGAAGGGTAAAAAATAATTATCTGCGCGTCGTCTGACATGACAAATCAAAAGATTCAGTAATTCAGAAGACACCTATCTTATTAAGGATACACATTCAGGATGAATTTTAATATGCATCCAGATATCTTATCAGTATAAGGTATCTGGATGCACACATATTAACCCCTTAACCATCTGGGGTTCGGTGAAGAAAGTGCTTCATTTTTGCTTCGTGGTGGCAACATAGTTTTGGCTTTCACTGCAATGCAAGTTTTTCCCCCTTTAGAGCTTGTCAAAAATACAAAAGCCTCTAATTCTTGATGGGACGTATTTCCACTTTACTCTAGACCACCTCACAATAATCGCATTTTAATGACTTACAGACAGGAAGTCCATCAATCGCTGTCAGCTAAAGTAACCAAAATGTGCCAATAGTTTACTTAAGTATGTTCTGCTCGAAAATGTCAACATGTCTTTATTAAAATTTTTTATTAAATATGAATTTCATTAAATTATTTTGAAAATTTTTATCTCTGTATTTTAATTTATTTCATTCATTAAAAAAAAAAACTACTTTTGTAGTTTCCCCCATAGTTATACTTCTGATGATTTTAAACAGCTGTAAAAATTGTTAATTTGCTATCTATTTATTATTTGTTTTAACTCATTGCAGAAACTTTTCATAATCAACACTAAAATCATGAAATAATTTTCAAAATCATTAAAATAAATGGTTCTATTGCTTTAATACATAGAAACTAAAGAGCATTGACAAAATTGTATATTTTTAATAATTTAAAAAAATATATAAAAGACTAACATAATTGCCTAACAATAGACTCCAGAGTATTTAGTATGTTACTGACTTCAGTTGAACTTTTGGTGAAAAAATTTGTGATTGTAAATTTTTCATATTTTATTCCTAGTACCAAAGGATTTCTGTTTCTAATTATACAAAAATATCATTCCGTACGAGAATCTATGTTGTAAATATCTTTCTGAATAATATTTTTTAATATTTCTTGAATTGCTTTTCACAAATATTAAAAATAATTTGTCTCTCATGAAAATTTATTTTTCAAATTGAGAATAAAAGCAGAAATATTAACGGGGAATTTTTAACTCTATTATTTACAATAGTATTCTAATAATTAAATATTTAATGTAGAATATATCAATATCATGTTTTTTCACATATTCATATTAGTTCTACACTAAATATTTTCTCTTCACTGACAATAACTGCTTTAAAAGGAAAATGATTACAAGTGGTAAATTTAGAAAATGATTGAAAGAAAGTGTCCAAAAAATATAACGCACATGATTTAGTTTAAAGATTTTATTTACTATCAAAAATTCTGCACATAAACTATAAATTGATAAAAAAGGATTTTACATATTATCTTAACTCGAAAATTAAATTTATATGTTTTAAAATATGGCGTCTAAATAGTTTTCTAATTTGACCGATAGTTTACAAATTATCTTCATTACACATAAGAAAAAATAATCATAATAGAGGAAAACATAAATCACCTTTAAAAAAAAGGTGAAAATTCTGTACGTTTTAGAAAATTAATATTGTTTTAAAATCTTACTTTTTAAATCTGATTATTTGATTCCAAACAAAAAATTATTAACACGATGTTATAACACAAAAATAAAATTAATTTTATCTTGTTAAGATTTTTTTTAACTGTTTTATATCTTTTGTGTGTTTTATTTCCATATTTTTCATTGGTTGTTATAATTACAATAATTAATAAACTTTGAAAGTAAATTAAAACATGAATCTCCAAATATCTTCATTTATAATATTTGTAAATGTCGTCAGTAAAGGTATAATTCATGCCAATATCTTATTTTCATTTTCTTATAAATGTATCAGTATATTATGAAATAGTTCCATAAATATTATTTTTCTATGAAAATAGTTTCATTCTGAAGAAAAATTTAAATATATTAATTACATTTGAAAGTTAAAATTTTATATATTTAACCATTCACTTTAAAGTCAAGTATGAGAGGATTGACAATTTTGCAATGCTTTTTTTTATCATTCAACAAAAAGTAATGTAAGCTTTATTGTTTTATTTACATAAATACCTATTTTTATAACCGAAGATTGAGATAAAGATTTTCCATTTTTTTTCGATCATTTATGAAAATATATAAGCGTTTAATGATGATTCTGCGAACACATTCATTTTTTGAATTAAAATTAAGTATAATGGGGAATTAATTAAAACCTGAGAGATGACAAGGATTAAGTTATTCACAGAACAAAATATATAATCTAATTTTAATAAATTGTAAATATAAAAGAACCATGTAAAAAAAATCATTGCAGAATTGTTTGAAATACTAAATTCGCTTATAAAGTTAAAAAAGAAAAATAAACTTTTAATTTATTACTTATCTTAATAATTCTAATTTTAATAAAAATTTTCTATCTTCTTAAAATTTTATATTTTTGAATAAATTAAATAATATAGATTCCTTATATTTTAACCTTGTTGCGAAGTCGAAGTCACATATATATTAATTACAAAAACTAAGAAATGTTAATAATTTAAAAATTAATTTGATCGAAAAGAGAAAATAAGTTTTGTATACATTGCTTATAAATTGCAATAATTAGACAGTCTTTAACTTTCAAAATCTAAAGAGAATAAATATAGAAAAATAAAACATGATAATAAAGTTGTTGCTTCCTTGAAGTAGGGGATACTGAAAATTTTCTCAGCTCTTTGGATTTACGCTCGCGTTTGTTAAATCAACCGTAACCATTGAGTGAGCGAGTTCCCAAATTGCGATTTCACGGCAATACGTCAATTCTGGGGGTTAAACTTGAAGCATTGCAGTGAAGCCAGTTGCCCCTACCAAGGGGCTTGGGATAGCTGTTAAACGCACAGAATTTTTTGCCCGAGTTAAGTCGGGATAGCCGGTTAAGGGGTTAAAATTCATCAGTTAGTAGGTTTTTCTGGTGCAATGTCCAATCAGTATGGAAGTTCCACCACCTATTAATGGTAAATAAACAGTATTTTCTTTTTCTATCCTTCATGTCTCATTGCTTATTGGAATATAAGATATTTACAAAATTCATACAATTACTAAAATGCAGACAAATTTTAAACAATGATAAAATTTTACAAAACAATTACATAAATATTACAGTAAAATAATTTCTCATTAAAACACCTATTAAAAATTCCTTTTTAATATTTAGCACATACATCATTTGACTTTATTATTTCTAATAAAAAAATATGTAAAATTAATTAAAAAAATATAATATAAAATTCTAATATAATCTAATATAAAGAAATAAAATGATTAAAAAAAGGCAAATATACACATAAAAATATGTTTTTAAATATTAATCTTTTAATTAAATGTTATTTTTTTATTAATTTTCATTAAAAAATATTTATTATTATGCTGTAAATATTGAACAGATGAATGGAAAAAACTTAAATACTTTTATTAAAGTGCATAAAAATACTTTGTGGTATAGAAATCATAACTTTCAAATGCAGTTTTAAATAAATTTATTTTGTGTTCTTTACTATAAGTCAGTAATAATGATAAAAACATAACTGAGAATAAATAATTTAAAATGCGGATACATAAAAATAAGAACTTATAAACAATAAATATAAATCCTTTACATTACCTTTGGGATCACCACCTTCATTCACACCTAGTCCGAATTCTTTGGAAGACACCCATGCTGCAAAACTATCAGGTTCATCCATATGAATACAAAGTAACTAGAAAGAAATACATCGATTATATTGTTAGTTGAATTGTAAAACAAACACTATTTCCAAATGAATTAAATTTAATTTCTTGAGGTAACTTTTTGTAACAAAATTTAATTTTCATATTTAACAATAATTTAATTTCATAAAATATTAACTAATGTGAAGTTAGAAATTAATAAATTTAAACACATTTAATTACATTTCAAATATTATTAAAGATTACCAAATAAAAAATAACTTAAAACTAACCTCAGTGCAGCAATACCAAAGTTGATTACATTTTATTACAGCTTTTAAACATTTAAGAAAGCTAATAATTTTACAGCAGTATTAAGAAAGTATCATTTACAATAAAAGAAAGGTAAGTCTTAAAGTTATTATTCCAATCGAAATGATCAGAAAAACAATTTTTTAAATAAATGTTAAAACATGTTTATTTCAATTTAAATTATAAATAAATATCTTAAAATTATTAGATGTTAATATCAATAATTGATAGCAAAATGCATGATTTTCATGGCATCACATTTAAACTACCGTATTTTCCTGTATATAATCCCCAGCAGCATATTATCCACAAGTCCTTTTTTTTGGAGTAAAAGGAAAAAAGCGTCGCATTATGCACACCGGCGTATATACTGTGGCAATTTTTTTCCACCAAATAGTCTAAAACATGTACTGCTGATAATATGAGTGTCACATTAAATAAAAAAAATGCACAGTATGATTAAAAATTTAATAAATTGTACAGAAAAAAATGCATTTATTATGAAAAATAATAGTCCAGATTCACCTCATCGCAAAGTGCGATAAACTTGAGATGAAAGCACCAGATTGATCAAAAGGGATAATTTTGAGAAGATTCTTGTAAAACTTATCGATATTTAGATTCTAATAACTTTTAAAACGACATGTTTAAAAAAATATATATATTTGCTTTGTTAATATTTAAATGAAAAAAATTGGATTATTTACATACTGTGTGTTTTACACATCTTCCTTTTATATCGTGCGTGCTTTGTTTTTCACTTCACATTAACACGTTTATCCCCATTTTTTTTATTTGCTTTCGCTATAGCTTTTAACTTAAAATCTGCTGTGTAAATTAAAAAAGTTTTTGTTTCCATATGACGTATACAAATTTGAATATTTTCAAAAGGAAACAGCTCACGTCAAGGCAAATTGCAAAATGACATTCGCGAATTTAAAAATGTAATATCCTTATGAGAAACCGTATTCGTTTTTAAACGTAATTGGACAAAGCCGATTATAGCTTACATAACTTAGGTGTGTCTGGATACCACCTGTTATTTATTTTATGAAACATTAACAGTATTTCTTTCAAAACTTTCTTGTAAGCTTTTCAGATAGAGAATGCTTTTTTTATCAGATTATCAGTGGCGGAGTATAATACGCACAACGAAATTCGGAACTTTTTTAACACATAACCCGCAGATTATATCCAGGAAAATATAGTAATTATAAAAAATATAAATCGAATTATATATAATTAATGATACAAATTACATATATACGAAATATGTCTTTTTCCACCCATTTTTATTATAAAAGAGTTAGCAATGTAATATAATTTCAATCAAAAAAAATTTTGATGCACAGATTAAGACATTTTACACAGATCAAAAGACAATATTATTTTTTTGTATAAAAGGAAAATCATCTTTATAACACAGCCAAGACGATTTTTAAATTTTTATTACTGTGCAGTACATTAAAACATCTTTTATCATTGTGCATGTGTAATCCAACAATTGTATTCTACAGCCATTGGCAGTGACGGTAGATTTTCTAAAATATTAACTAGTATTTTACTTAATTATGTATATTTCATTACTCTAGATGAAGAATCACAAAATTAGTGACATTTTCAAACAACAATAACACAAAAGAGGATAACATATGAATGATATACACTTATATTAAAATAAAATCTTTCTCACAGTATTTAATTCATATTGACGAAAGTATAGTAAATAATACGGTACACTAAAATGCAGAAAAAATGTGGCCAAATTAATTTTTTAAAGTTGAACCAATTTCAATTTTTAGGATGAATACTTAATTTAATATGCATACAACAAATTTTCTTTGCATCACTGAAAGCTAGCAAACAATGTATTATGCTAAAATTTTAAAAAATACAGATATTATATTTTTTGATAGGTAAAAGGATATTATTTTAACAAATTTAAAAAAAGATGGGTTTGTAATGAAATAGAATTACAATTTAAAAAAATTCTAATGCACAGAAAAGAAAAAATATAAAATTATAAAATACTTATAATTCATAAATTTAAATTTAATAATTTTCTATTATGCTGGAAGTATTTTGAAAAAAAAGGAGAAAATATTCTTACATGTCAAAAAATCAACGGATAGCATTATATAAATACTAAAATACAAAACTGCAGTATGTTATAAAATTACTCAGGACTGTATACTTTTGATGAAAAATGCTTTACACTTCAAACATAAATTAGATGACAAAATATAAACTTAACGCATTATTTCCCATACATATATTTTTAATTCCAAAATACATAATTGAATACTATTATTTATTTATTAATTATTTTAAAATCAATATTTTTACAAATACTAAACATTAGTGATTAAGTTTAAGGGCTCTCCACAATACTTTTTAATGATGTCCTCAAACTAAAAAGTGCAATACACTTATTCATATAATCAAAAATCCTAGTTTGGGGAATCTACCACTCCAATTTTGTTGACATGGTCTTGCAAATAATTATATGCAGCCAGGTGCTTAAATATAGCCACTGCTGGGTATCTTGGAAAACTATGATTAGGTCTTTCTTTTCTCAGGATACTCCACTTTTCATTCATAGCACATTGAATCATATTCCATTTAAGAATTTTCTGAAGAGTAACACTACAAATAACTTAATTTTATGAAATGAAAGTGGTTGATGCATTACTTTCTCAAAATTCCTTCTATTGTTTGTGACCTTTATATTGCCCATAATTCCACAATGGCCAGGAATCCATTGAAAAGAAAGAAAATTTACCAGTGCCTTGAGCAAACACCTACAGTCCAAAATTCTTTGAAAACTATTTCAGCTATTTAAATGAGATTGAAGAGCACTTTTGAAATCTGACAATGATTACTTTTACTAAAGAATAGCAGTAAGTTGACAGTTATTAATAGCTATAGATATGAGATGCAATATCATGAGCAATGTTAAGTAAAATTTTATGAAAGATTTTTCAAATATTTTTCAGTTTCTACCAACAAAATTATAGAAAAGTATCCCAACAGCTTTTGAAACATGTTTTAATAATAAATTTTAATTCCAATTATATTCTAATTAGATAAACATATTAATCATGTTTTCCAATCATTAATTTTACTGTTACTTCAGTTACATGCATCAATTACATATTAACTAAAAATGTTTTGAAATTGCACACTAAATGCGATGTTTCTTTCAAATGAATATCAAATCAAGAAACGATCTCTAAACAATTTATTTCTTGGTTAATTTTGAATAATCAATTCTTTAATTAGCATTAAAAAATAGATAAAAAAATTATAACTTTATAAGATCATAGTTTACAAAAGTGCATTTCATTTTATATGATTCATGATTTCTTAGATGAAATTAATCATTAAAGTTTCTAGTAAACATTTCAAACAATATTGTACTATAAAAGCATTCACTCACCCCAGTCTTCAAATCCACAGAAAACCAATTAGGTACAAACAAAAGTTTAAATCGTTTCTTTACTTCTGCTTCAAAATCTACTTCACCAAGATCTTCAACCTTTTTTGCCTATTTACAAGTAGAGATTCAAAATGATGATATAAATTACAAGCAAAATTGATTTTTAGCACATTTATAAATTTGAACATTAAAAGAATAATACAAAACTTAACCAGAATTTTAGAAAAAGAGTGCTATTAAATTCTAATAATTTTATAATATTATAAGGAACATATCTACTTAAACTCATACAAGCATAACTTATAATTTTTTATGCTTTATGGCTTATTTTTGATTGCTTTGAATTTATTTTCCATTACAATTTTTAATTTTGCATAGCAAATAAACAAATTTAATTATGTTGGCACCCAGTACATAACAAATTAAATGCATGTTAAATAAAATTGTTCTATGAATAATGTTAATAAGCTCAGAACTGTTTATAATGAAATTTTCAAGTTCACAGTAACAATCACTTCCACATAATTTCTTGCTTAGCCAGTAACAATTTCTCTAAGCATTATTATCCTTTAATTTAGCACAAAATAAAAATTTCTAAGCATAACCTTTAATAGCCACCTGAAAATAAGTTGATTTCTTTTTTCTGTGTAAAAAATCATTTTCTGCTGTAAAGAAAATAAAGGAATTTTTCCAGTTACAGTGAGAGAACATTCACAGAGTACTCGTTTTATCTTCATAAAAGATTTTTTGATAAATTCATTAAAATTTCCTAGCAAAAGAATGTCTTGCAAGATTTGCATACACAAACATTAAATTAACAACAGCTCAACAAACTCTTAAGAGAAGTGTAATGATAATTTCATGATGTACATTTATTGTGAAGAGTCTTAAACAGCAAGTGCTTCTCACACTTATTATGAAAAACACTTATCGTTTGAGAAGCACTTATTGTTGAAACACTTATTGAGAAAAACTCATAAAATATTTTCAATTTGGTTTAAAAGTGCAAATTTAAGTTTTTATAAAAGGTTATTTGCATGAATCCATAACAGAATATGCAATAGAGTTTAAACAAATATAATGGAAAAATAAAAAATAATATGGTTTGCACTTTTTTTCAAAAGCTAAGTCAGAGTTTTCAGTTTACAAGAAGTTTTACAGGGAGTTATCGACACTTTATAATTAATTTGTAGCAAAATTATAGCTAATTACATTCTATTTTGTGTGCAAAATTTAAATGATTCTGAAGTTTAAAACTGAAATGGCCAACTGAATTCACATCATAAAATAGCAATTAAAAAAACGTGTAACATTTATATATCATTAAGGTGGAAAATCAATCAAACAAAATTGCCATTATCCTTCAAATAAATTCAACAAATTTAGAAAATGATCACAGAAAAATCCACAACCATAAAAGTCAAATTTATATTTTAGGGTTCAATATCATTTCTTGATATTGTTTTATTCTACAGCAGCTATATCAGTATTATTTATGAAAACATAAAAACAAGTAATACTTAAGTGTTGCAAGTTTAATTGTATCCATGCAATGACAATTGATTATAATCAAGTTAAATCTACAAATATTTGCGAAAAAATATTGGTTAAATAATTTTTTTTATTATTCATTATAAATTAATCATAGTTATTATGTGTTAATCATAGTGTATGCATAATTCTTAGTAAAAATATAGCTTGTATATGTATGATACATAAAATCTTAAAATTATTTAACTATTAAAAATTAAACCATTATTTATAATATACCACTGATGTGTGTCACCTAATACTTAATTTCTTTGAAAGATTTTTCTAATTTTTTTTTCTAAATTTTTTTGAAAGTAGAGTATTATACAAAGCAAATTTAGTGTAAATCAAAATAATAAAATCTGTTTTAATCTTTCAGCATCTTAATACATTTAAAAAAAAATATATATATATATATGATTTATTTTATATCTAATTCTAAACACTATGGGAAAATGCAAATTGATAATAAAACAAAATTTAAAAGATATATCTTTGATAAAAAAAATATCAAGGCTTGTGCATATATGAAAATTTCAAGATTACCTATTTAGCAAATATAAATTCAAATCATTATTCAAAATACAAATTTAAATAAGTATTACCAAAATATTAATTAAAATCAAATAATGATAAATAAAAATTACTATAAAAAATACAATGTTAAATTATTCTACTGAAATTTAATTATATTTTGAAAACTTAAATGCTATTGTCTTAATGCGAAAGCATTTGCAAATATATTTTACTTGATCACTAATCATCGTCTCTTTTTACACTTTGGTAATCATCATCATCTCTTTTTGCATCTTTTATTATTAGGTATTACTGAGAAAAGCATACTAAGCTATGTTTCCATAATCTAAAAATGAACATGAACTAAAGATAGCTTTAACAAAGATTTAACTATACAAAAGCAAAAAAGTTGTTAACAGAAAACAGATGAATGATATGGTAAGCTAACAAAGCAAAATAGAAGTACAAAGAAATGCTTAATAAACATAAAATATAAATAATATACAAGAAGTCAGAAAAAAAATTTCATTAAAATTTTCAAAAACACTTGTATTTGAAAATTGCACAATTTATTCATTTTATTTGTTCACTTATATTTTATCAATAACATCTATAAAAAGTCAAGATTAGTAAGTTTTCACAAAATTTGAATAAACAAAAAAAGATTGAAATGTTGTGATAAAATTAGGAGTTTAATATTTAAATTTCCTAAAATATAAAACTGAAGTTCAAAAAATTTTCAAAAATGTGTAAAGCTGTAAGTTTAAAATTTTAAATTCTTAATTTTGTATTATTTTTTTCTCATTACTTCTTCTTTACAGTAATCTAGAAATTTTTAAAGGGAACTGAAAATAATTTGTAAAAAATAATGTAAAGATAAAACTGATACTCTAGTTGAAAAAATGCAACATATATATATATATATATATATATATATATATATATATATATATATATATATATATATATATATATATATATAAGTAACATCTGCAAAAACTAATGTTTTAATTCATTTAAGGACATAAAATGTCATTTGTCTCTAAAATAATGTATCATTATGCATTCAACAGATTTGTAAATTTAACAATAAATTTTAAAAAGTTTTATTAAAATGAATGCTATATTTAAAAAAATTCTAATCCTTTTTTAATAAATTTATAATATTAATATTTAAATAATAGTTCAAGGCTTAAAAAAACTGAAATGAATGTGAAAATTTATTTTGGGTAATTTTTATAATCATAATTTCAGGAAATTCAAATTTGAATTATTATTTTTATTTAATTTATTTATATATATATATTTTTAATTTATTACTTAAATTTTAAAAAATCCAATTTTTAAAATCTTTTTTAAACACAAGCAAATGTTTTTTTGTTTCTGCAGTGATGAAGTAATATTCAATATTGCAAAAACAATAAAAACATAAACAATAAGAGACAATGAAAAATCATGGCCTTCATGGCAAAACTGGTATGAATAACAGTAGTTTAAATTATGTGGTCACAATATGCTCAGTATAAACTAATTACAACATACTTAATATAAGCACAATATAAGCTTACGGGGGTACCAAACGTGATTTGGTGGGACAAGCCAGGCCTTATTGACAGTGTTTTTGCGGATAGAAAATAATTCTGAGTAAGTGAGGGCTAGATTTGAAAAATCTTGTAGGGAAGTACCCTCCTTAGCCAACTGATCAGCGCGTTCGTTACCAAGTAGACCCACGTGAGAGGGTATCCACTGGAAATGGATGTCATGAGAGGCTGACAGGTCCTTTAATAAAAGAAGGATTTCGACACTAGCTTGGTCTGTTACACTCTTCCTATTGCATAGGTGTTGATTACTGGTACGACTGTCAGTGAAGATCCAGATATTCCCGAAGGTGGCTCCAATCCTGATTCCAATCTAAGGGCCTGACTTTTAGCGGGCATTCCAAACTTTTCCCAACCTGCAAAAAATGTTACTCCAACGAGGCTAGTCTTCAACATATTCTTGTTTGCCTCGATTTTACCATGGAAGAGTTTCTTGAGAGACCTCTCCTATTCCTCGATTTTTTGAGGGTATATGAACTTATGGATCTGGTGTAGCTCCGCTACCCCAGATGGGATTGGAAACAACAACAATATAAGCTAAATATATTGTTTTGATTTATTAAACTGAAATGATTCAAATAAAAACATCTGTAGCTAATAAAAGAAATCACTAACTTGAAAAATTTCTGAATAGTACACAAGAAAAAAATGTGAAGATACATTTTACATTTAATTTTTTATATAGATTATTGTTTTTTAGTTATATTCAGAATGTAAAGTTGGCAAGTGATTAAAATAATACATACACAGTTGATGTTCAACTTTATATGTAAGAAAACTATGGGTTTTTATATATATATATATATATATATATATATATAACTTCTGAAGTAAAAAAAAACTATTAGTTACACCAGTCAAAATTTTCAGAGGATTCCTACGTATATAAAATCGTAATATAATATTGCCTGAACTATGGATATGTATTATTTTAAATGCCCCTCAGTACTATCAATTATCTTTGCTTATTCTACAAAATAGTCAGCCCACTACAAATATTTTGAAACAAGCATAATTTCAGGAGGAAAACTCCATAAAAAATGAGTTATTTGAACTTATTTTTACAAACACTTGTTGTCAATAAAGCAAATACTTAAAAAAAAAATAAAAAATAAAAAACTCTCACAGGTTTACAATTAAGTAATACTAATATTTTTATCCTTTAAGTAAATTATTCACAGGTTCATTCCAAAATATTATAATCTTGTAAAACTGAAAAGTAAAAAAATAATAATGGATAATAGAAGATACATAAGCAATGCTTCTCAAAACTTTTCATTACATTACATATTTTTAGTATTTTCTTTAACAAAACAAAATATCATTTTCATTTCAAAGTATAAAAACTACTATCAACAAAATCAAAATAACCTTTTCTGAAAATCTAAAATAATAAAAAAATTTTATGTTTCATGAGATTAAATTACATGAACATTTTCAATCATCAGTAAAAAATATGTTCATTTTAATATTCTACAACAGTGAGTGAAATATTTTTTAAAATCATTTTAAAAAATACAAAGAACTTATAAAAGAAGAGCATTATTTTATTTTCCTATTTAATAAATAAACACATTTTAAAGCATAATTGATATAAGTTGCAATAATTCAGTTGATACTTTATTTTTATTTTTCAATCCTGAAAACAATTCCTACTGACAAAAAAATAAAAGCCCAGCTTGACTTTGCAATTATGAGATATCTAATATACAATCTTGTCATGCTACCATAAGCATCTCGAAAAATAACAATTTAAAATTTTCAAAATATTTAAATTGCATGGGTCTGAAAATGTTTTCCCACAAATTATATTTTTCCCTAATATATTGCTTAAAATTTTAAAAACATTTGTCTTTTATTTTTTTGTATTTAAATACTATAATTATTACTAAAGCAACATTAAATAAGCATTAAAGAATAACAAAAATAGTAAATATTTGCATACAAAAAATATTTTATCATTAATTGAACATTATAATATTGCAAGTTATTACACTTCTAATATTTATTTTATTCTCCTTCTAAAAATTTTTGTTGTTATATTATTGATGAATTAAAATAAAGAGAAAATACTACAGTTTTATTTCACAGGATACATGAAGTTGAACATCGTAACTTATTAAAATTTGAATATATATTATATCTACTTTTTTATTTAATGAAAAATTTAATGATTCAGTTAAAAATAACAAAAACATTATATACATCCAATTTTTAATAAAATGTTTAAATTAATACAAGTGTTTAGCAAAGTAAAAAGTGCTTTCAAAATACTAAAACAATTCTGATAGGTGTGTGAATGAATTCAAATTACTTTAAGTTTTTATGACCACATTTTGCACATGTGGACAAATTCAATTTGGAAATAAGATTAAAATGTTTATTCTGAACAACTAGAAAGTACCCTACCCAGGATAGATGACAAACACATGCTTTGTTGATATGAAGGCCAGAGCTTTAACCATCCTGCTAAAAATTAAGCTTACTTTTGGAGAAATATGTCGAAAAATAGCTATGGTACGAATATCCAATAAGCGAAAATAAAATTTCTGTAAAACACTGTACTTATTTTATCATGTAACTTTATATACTGTATTGATGAATTTTTATAAATCAATTTTTCATGAACATGTGGATTCAATGAAGAATGATGAATTACCACGGACATGGTAAAGGTATGATTAGTACTTTTGTATCTATTAATGACATATTTCACTGTTTTCATATTTGTTCTTCATTGTTTATATATATCTAATACTAAATAAAAGAAATAAAGTTTATTAAAACTTAATTGAAAAATTTTACTTCTTGCTTTCAATTCATACAAATTTACACAAAAGCTTTATACAGTAATAAATAGCTTTATAATAAAGATTTCATTTACACTCACCTCGTAGTTTGAAAGAAAACATTTTTAGAAATAACTCTACTTCACATTATAAAGAAATTTTTTTATTGTATTCTATATTTCAATATATCTTTTGTCTTCTGTATTCAATATATTTCCTATTTCATAATTGGAAATAATTTCACATGTAAAGTTGAAAACATAGATTAATTAATTGCTATAATGAAATCTTTCAATTCTCTATATTTAATGCTCAGAATATCTAACTATTCTCATTACTGCAAAATAGAATTTAATACATAATTTTCATATTTCCTTCACAGCAAGATTTAAGCTACCTGACATAATTTATTACCAGCAACTTTTTAAATTGTTGTCATTCATTTTTCATTTTTTTTTAATCAATGATTTAATAAAAATGATAAGGTTCGAAAACAAAAGGAAGAAAATGCTCATTTTATTTGAGTACTTAATATATGCTTAATATTCATTTAATAAAATAAAAGTTCATGAAGTATGATATTGCTATAATGTTTGATTTGTATAACCTGATAAATAACTATAAATTATTAGAAATCTTCTGAAGTTTAACCACAAATGATTAGATCTGGACATTAAAAATTCAATAATAAATCCCTATTTTATATAATGATTATATTGCAAAACATTTTAATGGAAAGTAATTGTAAACTAAAATTTAGAAATTGATTTATTTTGCGGATATTTTTTCTAATGTAACATACAAAGAGTTTTCTTTTATAAACCGTAGTAAAGAAATAATTACTGTTTTTAAATACCGTATTTTCCTCAATATAATACATGAACAATGTGTTAAAAAAGTTCTGAATTTCATTGCAATTATTATACGCTGAGGCAGTTAATCCAATAAAAAAACTTTCTTCATCAGAAAAGTTTACAAGAAAATTTTGAAAGAAATACTGTTTATGTTTCATAAAATAAATAACAGGTAGAGCCATGACACTGCTGACTTATTTCAGCTATAATCAGCTTTGTCCAATTGCATTCAAGAATGAATTTGGTTCCTCAGAAAGATATTACAGTTGCATTTCGCTAGCGTTATTTCGCATTTTGCTTGGATGAGAGTTGTTTTGTTCTGAAAATATTCAAATTCGTATATTGTCATATACAAGCAAAAATGTTTAAGTTACACAGATTCAAATTAAAGTTAGATTAAATTATTTCAAATTAAAAGTTATAGCAACAGCAAATAAAAAAAATGGCGACAAATGTGTTAATGTGAAGCAACAAACATGTGAAACAAAAAAAAATGCATAATTGGGAAGCACAAATGATAAATGCATCTAATACCCAGTTAAAAAATAATCCATTTCTTTCATTTAATTATTAAGGAATAAACTATATTTTAAAAATATGTTAACCTCGTTTTAAAAGTTATTCGAAAATAAAAATCTATAACTATATATTTTACTAGAAACTTATGATTAGCAGAACATATTTTAGACTATTTGCCAAAGAAAATAGCAGCAGATTGTACAATGCTGCAGATTATGTGACGCTATTTTTTTCTTTCACTTGAAAAAAGGGTCTGGCGGATAATAGGCCTCTGCATATTATATACAGAAAAATACTGTAATTTAGTTTAAAATGCTTACTAAAGTAATGTATTATAATACATGAGAATTCTTAGTAAAATAAATTCTAAATATCACAAAACCTAGAACCTGATAATTTTAAATTTTGAAAATCTATAGTCTAGATAAGAAAAATTAATATCAAATATTAATCTTGTTTTTTTCCCAATTATATTTATTCTAAATTAAATTTAATCTTCTAATGATAAATTTGAATTCCATTATTCCATTATATATTTTTTTATAACTGGTATTGTGTTTTCGTTAAAATCACTTAATAATGTAAATTTTTACAAACAATAATTTAGTGAACAAAAAATATTTATCTCTTTAGATTGCTAAATTAAAATAATAGGCATTAGTTTTACAGTTTACAAAAGTAGTTAAGCTATTCACAGAAAAGTATTTAAAATTATTATATACATGTTTTTGCTTACATATTTTAAATAATATAAAAAGCTAAATAGTTAAGATTACTTTACATTAATATTTTATATGCATTTAAACTTTAAGGTATTTAAATTTACAAAAATGATAATTTTTAAATATTCAGAAAAATAATTTTAGCATTTAAAATTTTAAAAAATTAAGAAAATATATAAAGAAAATAAACTATGCAGTTCAAATTTAAAAGAGAGAAAATAAATCTTACCATAAACTTACCTATAACTGAACAAGATTATCTTCTTTAAATTGTTTCTTTTATCATTGATCACAAACACAATGTTTAATAATAAGTCTTACCTTAAGAACATCATATAACTGAACAAGATTATCTGTGTCTTTAGTTAAAATATGTCTTTTATCATTGAGAACAGCATAATGCCTAATGCTAGGATTTCCTATAATAAATAAAATACAATATATTTCCTAATAAAGTTAAAAAAAAATTATATCCCTTCCACAAGCCAATCATAAGCTGTAAATATTATGTTAAATATTAATATTTGAGAAGTTTTCTTATTTATAAATTTCATTAAAAACTAAAATTATTATTTCACAGAAATAAAGGCTGTAGAATAAATGGATTTTAATTTTAAATTTAAAAACCAAACACCTGTAACTATTGAAAAACTACTGCTTAAGAACAGTAAGTTCATTTTTAGAAAAGTTTGATTGCAAGATGAAACTTTATTTAAATATATTTGAAAACAATAAATAAATAAATAAATTATATATATATATATATATATATATATATATATATATATAAGCCATAACATTTTAACTGCATGTAATACAAATAAATTTTACTCTGATAAACATTTATCAAGTGAGTCCAAAAATTTGTGAGCATTTCTTGGTAAATTTTTAAATAATATAAAAAGAACATAATTTAACATGTTAATCAATACATATTTTCCTCCATTATCTATAATGTCTCCCTATCTTACAGACAGCTTTTTTTATGCCATTGCTATAGAAAGACTGGTTTTGATGCGAAAAAGACTTTAAAGTTCATTATGAATACATCCTGTTTAGAATTTAATATTTTTCCCTGTAAAAAATTTTGTAAGGCACAAAATAAAAGAAAATCACTTGGGGCAGTATCTGGGCAGTAAGCAGGATGCGGAAAAAGCTTCCAATTAAAATCATTTAATTTTTTACAGCGCATTCGGTCTATCTTATATATTTTCGATATTTATGAAAGTTGGTGATAAACTGAATAATATGTTAATCAAACAAGGGCAAAATTCAACAGGTTCAAAATTGTACTGCTTTAGTAAATGTGCCATAGGGAATTTCATACATATTCTTAATGCACACAAACTTATAGACTGACCTGATATAATTAAAAAATTTAATTATATTTATTTCCCTCACTCATTTAATTTTATTTAATAATACTTACTTTATTAATATTCATTTCAAAACTTTCAAAGAAAATGAAGAAGTTTCTTTACAAACAGACAGTGCAATAAACCCAAGCCATAAATAAGATGAAAGGTCAATTAATTTGAGTGATTCCTCTAATTTATTGGGTAGTAAATATATACTGACAACAATGAGATACGTTGCATGAAGTTTAAGAGCAACAATTTGTTTATTACTGTGATATGTAGATGTTTAGAGACAGGATATTTTCATGCAAAAATTCAAAAAGCACAACTCACAATATCAGCAACATGAATTTCATCAAATATTTATAACCACACATTTAAACAAAAGATAGGAGGTCTCAATAACGTCTCCTGAAAAGTAACACATGCAAAATATGTATGATTGATATTGGTTTGATAGCCCCAACTTTTAATCAAAACTCTTTACAAAGAAACCAAAGAAAATTATTAAATGAGGTTAAATGTTTCTTTTTGGTAAGCAGTTCAACTGGAATATAAAATTTTCTTAGGTCATATTTCATCATAGAACATGTGATTATATCATTTGCAATACAAATAAGATTGCAATGGTAAATCTTCTAAAACACACTTTTAATTTATAAACCATCTAAACCTTAGATTTTACCAAGAAATTTTTCATACTACAGATGAAAATAAATTTGGTTTCAGAATTGTGATAAAGAAAGTAATTATAAGAGATAGTGAAGTAGTCTTCTAAGCTGTAAGAACTAATAAAGATTTTAGCTAAAGCTTAACTTATTCCTGTTTGAGGTTTGCTGTGATTACTTTTCAAACATGAAGATTAATTTGAATGCTAACTATTACTTGCAATTTAATATGAATTTCAAATATTTCAAAACTCTATAATTTAGGAGGCAGTTGTACTTTCAATCTACTTAACTGAATGTCAGGGTGCTAACTATTAACTGTCAACTTAAGAGTAAAAATTGGAACATGCCTTAAAATAAACACAATTAGTTACAGATTAACAGCTGTCATTTCTTTCTCTTGTAACAAGTTGAACAGTCTCAATAATATGAAGAGTAATCGAATTTACAATTATGAAAGCCACTTTTAGGTTGAAGGTATTGCTTTTATAAATAACTTTTCTACATTATGCTCAATGTAGAGAAGTTATTTATAAAAGCAATATATTTATAAAAAGATTCTGTAGTAAATATATAAAGAAATAAATAACTTCTCTACATTGAGTATAATGTAGAGAAATTATTTACAAAAGCAATATATTTATAAAAACAATTCTGTAAAAAAGTTTACCTTTATAAAAAAATTTCCGAATAATCAGAATATTAGCATTGATATTAACACATCTGATTTGGAACATGTGATCAAACAGGGCAATGTAAAAATGTTGCTTTGACATATTGTAACAAATCTGGTGTTGGTAAAGTCAAAACTAGACAGTCAGAGTCTAATAACATCTATCCTGTTGTACTGTAATACAAGAAACAGATTTTCTGACCAGGAAAATTTCTCACAACCTTTTATGACATATTGAGCAAATCCTTAAAATATGTTACACCACAAGAAAAGTTAGGATTACTTTTAAGAGACTTTTACATTATATAACTTAACACAGCACATTTTTAAATATCAGTACTTGTTTGCATTTTACAAAATGTACTTGCAGTTAAACAGAGAAGAATTTCCACGTATCCAAAATTACATTTAAAGTGGATTTCGAACACTCTAAGCATCCAAGCTTGAAGGAGAGTTTAATTTGTTTGTCGCTCCACAGTTTTTTCTGGATACAAGGATTCTTTTTCTTTTTCGCTTCTCTGAGGAGTGTGAGTATATTACAATTATATAAAGTTTTCTGTGAATAAGCATACACAGCCACTGATGATTACAACTAGGTATGTTTAAACTTTTCAATTTTTGTGACCAACTTCTCTATAGTACAATATTCTTAAAATTGTTAGCAAGTCATAGCTCAAAAACAATGTTAACATTATTATAATATAGTATACAAGCTATGTATGATTGCACATGCGAAAGAATGTGTAAACAGGGGTACAGAGAGAGGCATTTTGGGACACCACAAAACTATTATAAGAATTTGTCAGAATCAGGAAAAGGTTAAACAAATGTAATTCACAGTAAACATAGCCTACAAAACCTGAATAAGTCAGAAACAGTGGTTAAATCATTTAAGAGTACCATTAATAATGCACAGGATTGTACAGAGGACAAGTTATTGTACGATGACTCAGATGATAATATAAAAAGGGTTAGTGTGATTCATTATTTAGTTCTGGAGATGACAGGTCAAATTTTGACAAAGATTACAATGTAATTTCCCTGATAGACTAGAGTATTTGCAAAAAGTATTGCTTTATATTTAAAATACTGTAAATTCTTTATAATATAAAGTAAAAAAGCTTTATCCTTCAAAAATGCATACAAAAAAGGGTTGCATCTAATAGGTCTGTGTGTCTTATATGCCAGCAAATATTGTACTTGAAATTATTCTGACTGGGAAGTGAAAAAAATTACTATTTATTTAAATTTCTTTAAACATGTATTAAGTCACTTGAAAAGCAATGCATTTTTTTCAACACACATAACTGTGTGTAAATGCATATATTTATATACAGATGAATGCATACGTAATTATCAAAATAATGGAAACTAAAGATTTTTACAGAATACCTTAGTAATATGGTGTAAGAGCACTATTGGCAAGTATTATAGCTAGTTTGCTTATGTATTAAATCATATGTGCTGAACACTCTTAACAGGAATATTAATTCTTGTTTGACAACTCTAAAACAGACAATAATTGCAATATATAGATCAAGGGTCAAGTTATGGTCAAGTTATGATTTTTAATTCCCCCTCATGATCAAGCTATGAATAATACCAGGGGCAAAAAACCATGAATGGTGCAAGACTATTTCACTTTTATTTCCATCAAGGCATAAATCCCATAACAAGAAAATGAGTTATCATTCTAAAAAAATGCTGTCTCCTTAAGCTTCTTGATAGTTCTCCCCATTAATTTTTCTTCTGTACTGGATGATGTATAAGGCTGATCATGACATGACAAATGCACCTCCATGCTTGACAATCAGGATTATAGGCTTGTGCAAGTGCCCCCCAAATAAGCAATCATCTTATTGTAGGGAAATTATGTAAGATGCTTCTATTGATCATATGACTGCCTTCCATTTACTAATCAACACTTTTGCATAGTTATAATACCATTAGATATATGATATTTAGCATTAACATCCCTGACAAGAGTTTGGGGATTGCTGTGCAACTATAAAAATTCTGTTTATGAAGACACCTTTTAAATGCAAAATATTGACACAGGAGATTCCAGATGCTGCTTGAGTTTAGCAATCACTTTGGATGCAGTTGTTCTCTTTCAAGACATTACAATCCTCTTCAACACAAATAAGTCTCCTTCACTGAGATTCTCCTTTCATCCATTATTTTGCTTAGCTAAACTTATCATGAAGGACTTTTTGCATGTTATCATGATTTTAGACAATGTATCTCTCGAAATTTCTAAATGCTCTGGTGTTTTAGTGTCAGATGCTTTAGCTAGTCAGAGTTCAACAATAAGATCATTATAAAAGTCAGTAAGGTCTGATATTTTACAATTTAAACAAAAATCAAAGTCATATGTAAGTGCACTAAGGCAACTTTATACTGATAACATATAAAAAAATATAAATATATATTAATATATGAATGTTACGTTTCTCATAAATCTAAAATTCTTGATTTTTGGCTAACTGTTGTGAATAGTGAATTAATTTATGATATAAAAACTCACAAGTGTAAATAATGATCTAATTCAAATACTCATAAAATACAAAAAAATTGCAATTTACAAAAATTACAAAGAACTTATTATGATAAAATAGACCAAAACATTAGTCTGATCTGTCTGATATTTTATAATTTGAATGAAAATCAAAGTAATATGTAACTTCACAAAAGCAACTTTATACTGCACAACAGTCAGTTTTTGCACACAAGGACTAATTAGAGCAAGATCTACAATTTAAAATGGACTTTGAACCATCAAAAACATCCACGCCCCAGTAGAAATTAAATTCATGAACTGTTGAATTGAAATCCACAGCACTAACCCTTCAGCTGCAAGCACAGCATAAAGAATAATTAGAAGATAGAAACGATTTTTCATATATTTGTCATACTATGTTGAATGCAAGCTCGGAAAACAAGGATATAAATTAAGCAAATTCTGTTAAATAAGCAATTGGATAAAACTTACTGCAGTATAAAGTAGTTTCTTTCACATACAATGAGTTTATACATGAGATAAGTATAGATAAGAAATGATACTTTAAGGCTGAGGTAAGGTATAGACAAAGAAATTATATGTGATATGCGAATATACTTGGCATGTTATGTTGAACGAAAACCTGGAAAGCAATGATGCAAAGCAAATAGAATATGTAGATAGAACAATTGCATGAAACTAACAATGGTATAATTTCCTGCATTCCATACTCAGTTTCTAGGGTCATGCGATACAAGCAAATATTTCAATAGACAATATAAGAATAATTTTATAAAAGGTTGCATCAACAAGATGTTCTATGTTAATCAAAATATATAAGCATGGCTAAGGATTCAAAACTGTTTACAATAGCATTTTACATAATTGGGGAGCATATTAAAAGACCAAAAAAATTATCCAACAATTCAGTGGTACTTGTGAACAAGAAACTACAAAGGACAATATAATTTCCCACAGGTAAGCCAAATGTTCAGATATCATAAGAAATCCCAAAATGTATTCAAAAGATTACTAGAAACAAAATATTAGATATTCATAGTACAGAAAACCCACAAAAATGGTTTATATTTACACTGTTTCATACTCATTTGACTACACGAGGATCACAAAAATTAAACACAACTGCAGAATCTAGTGCTCTTTAGTTATGAAAACAAATATAGTTTGGGATTACTGATAGCAGCCAAAAAAATAGCCACTGATTTCCATATCTTTAACTGAATTACAATTATTAGCATTACAATTGTATAATTTTTTGTTCTTATGATTTGTGTGAAACTATTCTATGACATTGGGGATTCGGATTCCATAGATAACAACGATGCACATCTTTGTATAAAGGTCATTTAAAAGTGAAAATATTCAACACATGAATTCATTTAAAATGAAAGTTATTAAATCCCTGTAGAATATAAACTTATTTGTGAGCAATTTTCAGTTGGGAATTAGCATTTTATTACTTCCTAATTAAATCTAAATTCAGTTCTCCAGTAAAATTAAAGTGATGAAAAGATTAAAAACTTCAAAAAAGCTGGAATAAAGAACAAAATTTTTTCAGTGAAGGTACATAGTAAGTAATAAAAAACAAAATTGAACAAATATTACATTTTCAAAAATATCAATAAACTTACCCTTTATCACATGATCTGCCTGTTGATTTAATGGACATAAAATATCTGTATCATAATCATCCATTCTAGAGTTACGATTGTTCACAGACTATAAAGATTACATTAAAAATAAGATTAACAAAAACTTCCTATACCATATCAAACTTTAACACAGGAATAAAATAATTGTGCATATTTATTTAATTACTAATAACAATTTCATATTACGGAGTAAAAATCTAGAAAATGATACATATATTAATTCATGTATTTTTTAAATGTTTGTATTTTATTCATGTTATCTATATAACTAATTCTAATGCTTTTTCCAGTAAAAACTTTTTATCAAAATATTAGCTCATATATTTTGTGTAAAAATATTCCTAGACAATTCCATAGAATGTAAAGAATCCCAACATAGATGTATTAAGAACATTATAAAAATTCAGAATGCTTAAAATAAAAGCAATCAATTTTTATACATTTCAAAAATATTATTATGAAAACTATCTATATTTTATGAAGAAACATAAAGTGTGTTTTTATTATTTAGACAGAATCCCATTTCAGACAAATTTTTCACTGAAATGGGAAGGACTTACATCTGATTCCATCAAACTTAAAATAAATGTACAATCATAACATACACCTGAATAATATTATGCAACTGCATGAAAATATTAAAATACTATGTAATGCTTAATATTATCGTCTAACATATTAAATTGGTATAGTTTAATAAATAAATTTTGATTAGAAATAATAGCAATAAAAAATATAGATAAAACAAAAATTTGTGAAAAATTGTCTTCAAAATATTTTGTAACTTTTAAAGAAATGTAAAACTGCAAATGTTTTAGCTAACTAAATTAAAATTTTAGTTCAATATGAATGTAATCAATTTATATATAACTAATTAAATATTTATATATAACTATTCTTCTGAGATTTTTTCATTATTCTTAGGTCAATAAAATTTTTCATCATGAAATTGTTTAGTGTACCTACTTTACAATACCTTTTATATCTCCTACATTACACTGACCCTTTCACTGGTAAAAGGGCAGATTATTGAAAAGTTGTTCTTTCAGTAATAATGAATTTCATCTGAGAACCATGAACATTGACAATGTCATCTGGAGTGATATGATACTTATAACTTGCAGCAGACAGATATCAAATAATGTTCTGTGATTGTGATAAAGTTGATACTATATTTCTTCCCATGAAATACAATAGCAATTAATTCATGTTTGAAGAAAAATAACTTGATACAAAACTGTTTACCAGAGGAAGTCATATTTTTAAACAATACCTGATAAAAACTATAATTACATTATTAAATTTAAAGAACTCAATAAATGTTAATGATATCTTTTTTTTATTTCTGTTACTCAAAAGTAACTTAACACTTGAAATATTTTTCAACATCCGATTGTCAGCTTTATATGAATTTTAAATATTATTAGGATTTTCTAAATCATTTTATTTTAGCTCAAAAAGTCTCCACACTTTTTCTTAGGAAAAAGCTTGTATTCAAACATTCTAGACCGTGCCATTCAAATAGCTAAAATAAAAAATCAGAAACAATAAATACCTAAAGAAATACACTAATGAGTTTAACTCTTTGAGAATCCCATCTGGATTATCAACCATGGACTATAGAAAAAAGAATTTCAATCAAGTGCTGAATAAAATTCATTTAGAAACTCAAAGTTATTAAATTTTATGTTTCGGAATGTTTTTAATCTCAATAAATTTACATACTTTTCATTAAAACATAAATATGCTTCTTAATATTTTGTTTAATATTATGTGAATTTATATTTAAAAAAAAGCATACAAAATAAAAAAATTGAAATTCTTACCCAATTTTTTATATTGGAATCTGTTGTTGCAACCCATAAGGAAGAAGAATCAGGAGTTAAAATCATCTAATAATAAAAACACTCAAATTTTAATAAATGATGATTATAATGTAAATGCTCATATATCTTTTTTTGAACTTACTTTTAAAACAGGAGCTGATTCTTCACCAATCAAAGCTTTAATTTCAGTGTTACGCAAATCAATTTTAAAAATCTTTCTGTCACGTCCACCAGAAAAAGCCACTGTAAAGCTTTCATTTGTCTGAAAACACACTTGAAACTGAATATCTAATGAAATATTACAACATCAAAACAACTTACATATAAAAGTGCAACTTGTCAAAATTTACAGTAAGTAAACTATACTTATTCATACTTAATTATCCAGTTTTATTTTGACTTTGTTTTTACTTTTTCTTTATATTTTATTTAACATATTTACTAAAGTTAAAAATTCCAAAATGTTTTAGAGAAAACCAAAACTACTCCATATTTAAAAATATTTCTTGAAAAAATATAGATTTTCTACTTAAATTACATAAGAATTAATATATATATATATATATATATATATATATATATATATATATATATA
>JAPDSC010036855.1:299510-363048 GCA_026290005.1 Latrodectus geometricus
TATATATATATATATATATATATATATATATATATATATATATATATCTTTCATTATTATAACTTAACATTGTAGAACAGCATTTCTCAGCTGTTTTTTTTTTATTTTTCTGAATACATTTTAAAATATGATCACTACAAATGGATCTTACAATACTATGTATGTATCATTAATAACATCCATATGCAAGTAAAAACAATATTACAGAAGTTTTATTCTTAACAGTTACTCAAAAATTATACAAGTTGGCAGTTACACACATTTATTCAATGGAAAAATGAAAACATTAATTAAAAAAATAAAATATATAAGAATCTTGAGATTGCTAGATAACAGGATACTCAGTAATTTAAAGTTCAGATCAAATAGAATTAATTGTGAGAATATATTCGTCAATAAGCATAAAAATGTGTTTTAATACAAAACAAAATAAAACTTTTCATTGCAGCAAAGCTAAACTATAACTGCCACTCTTATAAAAGTTTAAATATTAAAGCACTATCTTTATTTCATAAGAGCATGATTATTGACGATTAGCAAGAGGAATAGTTTCCTGGCACTAAATACAAATCTCCAAATAGGTTTAACTAATTTGTATCAGGATTTTTTGAAAACTGCCATCTGGTGGTCATATTTTAAACTATTTTATAGTGCAGAATTTTTTTTTCTTTATGTTGTAAATAAAGTATACTTATACCAAGTTTCATCATAATATGATCGGTAACACAAATTCTAATGGAGTTCAAATAAGATCACTTTAATTATAACCAATCATTATCTTTCCTATTCAAATAAGAATAATAAAAATTATCAAACAGGTTACATTTAAGTAAAACACAATTAGAAATTCCAATAATAAAATACAACTGTAGGCTCCATGTCCTAGTCTTATGAATTTACTCCAAGCAATATATAATCATGCACTTTTCTGAAGCAATAAATAAAGAAAATTTCTTATCTTTCATTTCACTAAATAAAAATGATTTCATGTTTGACAAATTGCGTACATATGCTTTTAAAATAAGGAAACTTATACAAATGCAGAGAAAGAAGTTTCATCATGATACTAATTAAGAATATTTGTCTCATACTGTAAAAAATATATCTTTAATAATTTCTTGTAATAGACACAGCATTCAATTTACTTATTTCAAAATCAATAGAAAAGTATTATTTAAAATTCAGCCTTAGAAGATCACAGATTAAGATATATAATTTTAAGGCGTGAAACAAGAAAAATCGTAGAAAATTTTTATTGTGACTGAAAAGTTAGCTTTATTAAGATATTATTCATTAGACAGAGAAGTGATAAAATCAAAAAACAGTTCATTTAATAGATTTTTTAGCATTAAATGCCTATTCTCTTTTTAAATTAGTCTCTCTGTGAAATGGTTACATTGAATCTTCTCATTTATCTTATCAATGTGAGTAATAAAAACTAACAAACACAATATGAGAACTAAATTTTAAAAAAATTTATAGTTGTGAACAATCTAATATAAATAAAAATCCCATAAAAATACTGAAACATACTGACATTGACAGCATGCAATTTTACAAGTGAAACAAATGTAGTGAATTCTTTCAAAAAACATTAGTTTATTGCACAACATGAAATATTATGTGAATAAATTAATGCAAGAACTTTGAATAAAATTTCAAATAAATATAATATCTCACAATTAAAAAAAGTTCATAGCATTTCAGAAAAACTGTGGACTAAAAAATGGATTTAAAACAATAATGCAAAAATACGAATCTTCAATCTAAATCTCATTCTTCATTATGAAATAAATTTTTTTACACTGTAAATTATATTTAGTTTACAATATTTAATGTTTTAAATATATATTATTTGCAAATCCCTCAAAATTTGTATTTTAAATTGAAATTTAAGCTTAATCTTACTCAAGAAAGAAGTACTTTCAAATATTTAAACTTGTTTTTAAAATGCTATTGAATGGCTGAAACTCTTTTCCTGTTTTATGAAAGTATTATAATTTCATTTCTAACTTTTTAAGCTTCTTCACTACTTATCATTTTTAAACATTCAATATATCATTCTTTGGATAATTTTAATTACAAATACAAACTAAACTTTTTGTTCACTTATACTTTTTCACAAAAAGAGAAATAATCTCCAAAGATACAGTTTTTAGAATTACTTAATAAGAGACCAATAGTCAGAATAAATCATGATAACTGTAAATTTCGATTATAATATTTATGAACATGACCCAATAATTATCAAATAAACTATCTTTAAATAGAACATGTGAATATCATTTAGCTATCATTAATATAATATTTATTATTAAATATGTTATTAAATATGTAAGAAAAAATCATCATTAAACTATGAGAATATTATATCTATTAAAGTCTCAATTCATCAAAAGTTGGAATTTACATTTTTGGAATCCAAAAGGAAGCATAAATAGACCAATTATAATAGGATTTTTGAATAAAATGATGATGGTATTATAGAGAAAAAACTATCTTAATGAATTATAAATTTAGTTGATATGAAACAGTGATATAATTCAGTTTCAGAACTAACTTAAATGTATCTTCAAACCAAATTACCAACAATGTACTGGGTAAAGCAAGTGTTTTTATGACACTGAACTGTGAAAAATTGTACAACACATAAACTTTTTTTAATTTGTTCTTGAAGGTTTGCTCTTAAAAATTATTAAAATTAAAAGTTAAATCATCACAAATTTTGTTTTTGAACTTCTAAAATAAAATCAGTTATTTTTTAGTGTAAATACTGCCTACAAAAGAAAATATTTGAAAAATCATTGGAAACAAATCTGTCACTCTTCTCTATAATCAAATTCTGAAAAAGAAATAGAAAAAAGATAATAATTCTGTATGAACTAAAAAATTAAAAGAAAAACATACTTGCAAAGCCCATACACCAACATCATGAACTCTAATGGTAGCAACACATCTTTGTTGTCCCAAAGACCATAAGCGAATTGTACCATCAGAACTCCCAGATAAGCACTAACCAAAAAATTTAACTTTTTAATAATTTATACAAACTCATATGCTTAATAAAATTAACTAAGAACAACTTTTGCAATAAATTTAACAAAAAAGATAAAATATATTATTGATACAAAAAAGTTAAAAAATTTATTTCCATCTTTAAATTTTCAAGGTTTATACAAATAAGTCTTCATTATATAAATATCTTCATTATGTGCATAACTAAATAAATAAAAAAGCAAAATAATAAATTGAAGCAAATAAGAAACAATGCATAATTTTCATTTAAATGAGAAATTAGTAACTAAAAACAAATTATAAAGTAAAATAATTCTAAAGAAATACAATACCCAGTATTTATAGAATCTTGTCTTTAATTCATGGTATAGATCTAAGACAAAGAGTATCTATTTTTTACGTGCATTTCATTTCACAATATAATCAAATAAATATGCTATAAATTTGACTGTTTTGGCAGTGTTTGATGCTATCACTAGTCATTATGTAAAAAACACCAAGTTTTTAATCAGTAAAATATCTAAATTTGGAGATAGCCAATGTGATAATTTATAAAAGCAATCATGATAGTACTTGATGATGATGACCAAATTATTAAAACAATACCAAGGTTGTAAGGCATATACCAACACAATGCAGAATCAACATTTATTACATTTATTTCAATATAAATTTCCAATTTATTTTGGTGAAAATTATATTTTTTACAAAACTTTTTAATAAATACAAAGAAAACAGAAAATATAATTTAGAATAAAAAAATAAATTAGTTTTATTGATCTGGAATTTAGTAATTGAAGTTTTTCTATATGTTTAAATATTAATTTTTTTTTAAATATAGTAAATAGTACTTTAAAAGTATCTTATTATTTATATTCCCATTTTTATTTTCAGGAAGTGTTAAATAAGTGAAATATCTCTCATGAGAAAGTGGAGGAATATTTTAGGAATTTGCTCCAGAGTACTCCAAACTGGGAAGGTGGACGAAATAAATAAAGAATTAAAAATGTTAAGCAAATCATCTAAATTTATTTTTAAATGTAAATAAAAAAAAATTGTAGATCCTTTTTTATTTCAAGTACCATCATAAATAAAAATATTACTAGCATTAATACATCAATATTTAATACAAAAAAAATGTGTGTGTTTTGAAATAATTTTATAAAATCATCATCAGTATTTTATAGAACTATTTCAACTTAATTGTTATAAAACAATTAAATTCAAATTTTTTATATTTTTAAGCTTAAATTTTAGCAATAAAGTGAGATTTGTTTACACAAGTATTCTTAAAAAATTTAGAAAAATGTAATAAAATTCTATAAGAATAAAAGAGTACTTTAAAAATAAATACAGAAAATATTAATTATTTAAATAAAATAAACTATAAAATAGGATGACGAACATAGTCAGCTTACTAAAATGCAAAGTGTTAATTCATTTTTTGAAATCTATTTTAGTTTCCATAATTGTTTTTTCATAACAATTAAAAGTGCATTTAATGTCACTTGACAATTACATATAGAAAAAACATGTTTTTTATAAAATAACCAAAAAAATTCAGTAGTAATTTAATGGATTTCCAATATTTTTACATTAACTTTTTAATAAATAAATTATTAATAGATAAAAATGTATAAAAGTTTAATTTTTATCTCCAGAAATAAAAAATATGCTATTACTAGTTCTACTAACACAATCAATAAAAGTATCTACTGCCAGCCTAACAGCAAAGGGCCAATGAATATTAATATAGGGACAATATACCAGCAATTACATGGACCACATGGGGTCCACAGAGCACTACTGGTCAGCAAACTTTATTCATGCTGATCTAACACCAATGATCATATTGACAGAGCTAATGAGGCCAAATAGTGATGAGCAGTTGTTAGCCAAAAACTGCCAGCAGCCCAAGAGATTCTCAGTAGAATTTCAAAATGCCTTAATATTAGTAATATTAACACTCTCATATTTAATGTAAATTCTTGTATTATTTACATTCTTGTAGCTATATAAAACAGAGTTGAAAGAGTAGCACTTACATTATTTTTGATATTTGCAGTTAAATATCAAAAACTGCAAATATGTTGTTTTTGTAATTTACATAAAATAGAATGTTTCAATTAATGATATACAATTTCACTTGATACTGAACATAAGAAAAAAACTACTAACACAATAAAAACTTAAGCAAAGAAAATAAATTTTAAATTTAATACTGTCTACAACTTAATCTATTTTTGCAATGAAAGCTCCAATGTCTTTATTTTGCACTGAGAATTTCATTCCATTTTTAAATTACTGAAATAAAAATGACAGAAAAATTCATTGGGTGTATCTACTTTTTTAATTTGACAAATGCATCTTATGTGAAAATATATTTCTTGTGTGTAAAGCATAAAAAGGATAGCACAGAATGAAAAATATCTCTCACCATAAATAATATGCACACAAATTTTAAAATTCAAATATTTTAAAAGTAATGTATATTAAAGGATTTTTTTAATAAAATTAACTATGTTGATTCAACATGACAAGAAATTTAATTTTTAAAAAAGTTTTTTGTGTTGACAGTTTTAAATTTTCAAAAAGTAAGTAACTCCCAAGTAAAGCATTAGATTTAATATAATTAATTAATCGGAATTTAAATTTTTATATGTTTGGATTAAACAATATAGAAAGAAGGAACAATTCAAAAGTTTATAAATTTTTAGATATTTTTCATTCTTAAATAATTTTTATAATATGAATCATAGAAATGATTTATTCAATCTTAGACTTAATAATTTAATTTCAAATTTTTAAATGAATTAAAATCATATTTCCTACATTAACAAAGCGAGTACACAATTGAGAATAGTTTTTCATTAACCCTTTAAGGGGTCAATTATTTCACCAGAAATGCTTCCAAAAAAGGCATATTTTTTTATTGCATATAATTAAGTACCATACTTAATAGAATATTAAGAAATTTTTTTTCACTTTTAATGCTTTTTTACAACATTTTTTATTTTACAAATTTGGACACAAAAACCCCTAAATGTTTGCTTTTTTCAAGTACATTCTGCATGCAATATAGAATGGCATATTTATTTGTCTCTTCCACAATTTTACTTATGAGTGAAAAATCAATGAATGAATTTTTATAAAATTGTAGAACATCAGAAGTGTTGTCAAATTGTACGTGCACAGAGGGAATACCAGAAAATTTAAATCGATGACATGGAACAGGTGGATTTTTCACATCAACCTTGGTAAAAATTCTTGCAGAACTCAAATCTTCATCAGAGCTGAGCTCACTGCATGAGTTATCTGAAGAATAATCCAAATAATTAGAAGAAATATCTGTATCAGAATGTAGTTCATCGTCTAACAAGAAAGTATTTTCGTCATCTATTCCATCCATAATTTCCATAAGATTCACAAGCGCTGCATAATGTAGAAACAAAATTTCCAAGAAAAGTTCCCGCTACATAGAAAAACCCGGATGAAAAGCATTTCATTTACATGGACAAGCCAAACCATCTGTTGAAAAATAATAACACTAAATAGTCTCTTAGAATAATGAAAAATGCGAGCAAACCAGAAAAGGAAAGGAGAAAATATCGATGCCCGTACGCCGTACGGGCAAACCGGAAAAGACCAATTTCGGGTAGCTGCTGTACGGGCAAACAGCTTAATGGGTTAAAACTAGCAATATTTTCTCAGGGTTAGGGGTACGCACAAAAAAAATTTAAATATTAGAAATTTGATAGTAAACTTGATTGAATGATAGACAATTAAGGTCAGTCATAAAATATACAGATCATTCACAATAGAGGACCTGTAAAAGAATTAAAAATCTTACAATAACTAATTTTTTTAAGTAATTTATATCTTTGAAAAGACTAAACCTTAAAATATAAAGACAAATTGTCAGTTGAACTTAATTGTTTTCCAGAAGTCAAAAAAAATTCATTTTGTTAGTAAATTATGAATGTAAAAAAATGCTTTGATTTTAAAAAAATATAAACTTTATTCTAGTTACAAAATTGAAAATGGTACTTTTATGACAAATAAAAGTTTTCAGAAATATTGCATTATGATATTTAATAGCTGATGAGATAATGATTTAAGAATATTGGACAATTCAAGGCCATACACACAAATGAGTCCTTAAATATATAACTGTAATCAATAGCTTGTATGCAACTGTTTGGTCACAATAATAAAGATAAGATCCAGACAATGTAATGCACTTTCCTAGATCTTTATTACTAACATATTCCTGTATGCATTTTCACTGTCATCAGTAAACAAATTTTCAAAATACTGCAAATTTTCTGGCCGTGTCTACAAAAAAATTATTTTTCTACATTCTATCAATTTTTGATTACTTAAATCAAATTTTTTTCACTTTTATTTGGAAAAATTAAATAGTTTTATCTTGTTTTCATATCTTGACACATTAGAACAAGCCAAATTTATTAATGAACTTTTGGAAAACTCAGTTCATAGAATTTGTACCAAAAGATGACATAAATTAAAACTTGCAACAAGTTTTCATTTGAAATCAGAAAATTTGGGTTTATATAGCCCAACTCCAACAATTAATAGAAATTTTAAAAATCTGACCTCTAACACTTAATGCTTTTAGTGCTTTTAATTGCTTTGATTATTTACAGATTAAGTTATTAGAATTCAGAAAACAGTGTGAGAGTTCTATACATAATAATGCAAAACATTAAACAAAAAATGATCATCGAAAATGTTATTCAAAATGAAATCATTTCATAAGATGAAATAATATAAAATTAATTTATTAAAGTGTATAAATATTAAAAATATCATCTCATTAATAATAAATTTTTAGTTATGCACATTTTATTTCTACATGGTTGCATAAAAGCAAAATATTTTCAAATATTTGAAAATCAATTTTGATTTAGCATTACCTGAGTACCATCACGGTTGATGGCTAAGGCTTTTACATTATCAGAATGCCCTTTTAATTTCATCATTTTTTGACAAGACCGCGGATCCCAAACTCTTAAAACTTTTTCTGTTGATCCTGAAACAATCACATTGCCCGATGGATTCATTGCTAAACTATATATGCTATCTTTATTGCCAGACAATGAAGAAGCTAAAAGAGTTGTACAGAAATTTATGAAAGTTAAATAAAAATAGTTTCATTAAATAAAAAATTTAATAAAGGATACAAATTTGCTGATTAAAATTTAACACAAAACCAGCATTATACAAACTTATTGATAGACACAGTACCATACTCAGAGGAGGAACAAAAAGATTAATATAACACCTGATTTGTCTCAAAATCAAATTAAATGATTTTATTATGCTATTATAAATGTTAATAAATTTGAAAAAAAAGTTTCCTTATTGCTTAATCTTTTCATCATGAAGGAAAGAAAATAATTCTGCCTGACAATCCCTGAGAAAAATAAGGTAAATTTTCTAATCTACCTGGGAAATTGCTTTTGGCTCAGTGTTGGTAAGCATGATTGGCTTAAATGACATTCTGTGTCCACTTTTTGCACCCAAAAGCTAATTGGAATAGGCTTATTATTTAAAGTATACTCTGAACCATTACATACAATCGAACTTAACGTAGGACCTAAACACTGTTTAATGGAAGTTTCAAAATGTCAACTATTCAGCTGTTAGATGTTTGGGGACACAATTTATCCATTGAATATCATTGGGATGAAATAGCTTAGATCAAGACAATATGAAATTATGTGAACAAATGGCAACTGCAATATCCTGCTGAGGAACTAAATTTGTTCTTTAAAGTAAATATATGCAACACATTTTAACTGAAATATGCTATATATTATTCATTTTATAGACTATAAACATCCTTTCTTTCAAGTTATATTATAAACTACTCTGATTGAGAGTGTTTTTTTTTTCCAAATTATCCATTATGGTGTATAATACATAAAATGAAACTCGAAATTTTAACAGATAATTCACATTACACACAGGTATTTACATACAGCAATATATATACACTGAAGTGCCAATAAATTAGGGATACCTACCTAGTAAGAAGCTGGGCCTCCTCTGGCCTTTGTAACGGCTGCCACACAAGGTATAGTTTCAACAAATTTCTGGAAATGTTCCATGAGAATGGCTTTTTAAATATTGGATAAAGATGTCCATAGTTCAGTAAGGTTCATTGGTGCTGTATGATAGCTTTTTACACATAGTTCTGAAACATCCCAAAGATGCTCAATAGTATTTAAGTCTGAGCTTCTAGGTGACCACTTTATGACAGAAACATCAGAGCAATGTTCTTTCAACCAGCCAGTAGCCAACTGGGACAAGTAACAGGTTTAGTTTTCTTGTTGGTAAACTCCATTACTGTGCAGATAACAGAACAGCATAAACAGATGAAGGTGACCAAAGATCCCAAACAGTGCAATGAAAAATCACCCCAGGCCATGATTAAGTCACCATTCAGTAATACAGTTCCAACCTGGCATATAAGATCTATGGCTTGATGAGCCTGACACCAAGTTCTCAGCCTGTCATCAACATTAAATAGTCAAAATTGAAACTTATCACTACTTTCTACTTGTTTTTAGTCCTCTACACTCCAGTCTCTGTGCTCTCTTAAACAAATAAGACATGCAGCTTGATTGCAAGTATTGAGCAGTGGCGTTGTTATAGGTTAAGAGCTCCTGAAACCCATGCAATGAAACAAGCACTACGCAGTTCAGACTGTTCAAATGGCACCATCATTTAACTAAGTGATAATTTGAGCTAATGCTTGGCTTTGTTGACTTCATACAATGCCTAAGATGTCTCTTAACACACACTGTCAAGGATAATTTTCTAGTTTCGATTGCTAGTTTCTTATCCACTATCCGTGTATTTTTGGTATACTCTTGGCACTGTTGACCTTGAAAACCCTAGCTGTTTGACTATTTCAGAAATTAAATAGCCCACGCATGTGTGTAATTTGTCGTCAATAGAAGGCATCTAAATCAGGTAGTTAGCGCATATTGGCAATTTCAACAACTAATTCAGAATAACCATCGTAGGCACCTTATATGCAGTTACCAAAGGGAAATGAATGATGTGCAGGACCACACAATTTGCATAGCCCTTGCTATCCCTAATTCAATGGCACTTCAGTGTAGATATGTATACATACATATATAGTTATACAGCTATTATAAAACAATCAAAATGATGAAATATGAGAAAATAAAATATATAGATGTATAGTTTTTTTCAATTATGTAAACTCTCATCTAAAGTCATATTTAAATAAACAGTTAATAAAAATTAACTGTTACATAGTAGCAGATAAGTAACATTTACATAATAGGAAAAAATTCACTTATTAAGTGAACTCAATTTAATCAATAGATTGATAGTTTTACTGAACTTTTGTTGTATCAAATATATGCTTTCCTTTTAAATACTTTATCGCCCACTCCTTAAATAAAAGAGAAGATTTTTTAAAAAAGAAAAAATGGAAAAAATCAGTTTTAGATTTTTACAGACATTCATGTTTTACATTTTCAATCACAAACACAAAATCCAAATTTTATACATAATCATCTTAAATATATATAACACAAAACTTAATAGTTTATAACTGCATATGAATAAATATGTAAAATATTACAAAATTATTGACCTATTTGAAGGTACAATGCTAAATTAAACTAAAATAACATATTCTTAAGTGTCTTATAAGTATTAGCAAAGATATAAGCGAAACAGAAAATTCAATTAACCTTTTTTCATATTTTACATTTAAAATGTTAGATAATTTAATTTAAAACATAATAAATTAACTAAACAAAAACAGAAATTTCAAATTACACACATTTATTTTTTGCTTCATAAGAAATTAAAAAAAATTTTTTTAAATATACAAAATGAAACTAAATATTTCTTTAATTCTGTACACCGCTTCATAAAAAATAGAGTGTATAAAGAAAGCTATTCCAGGAAGCTAAAACTAAACTAGCTAGAAATAGGAAGCTAAACTAAACTAAAGCTGGTTTTATTCTATTGTTCATTAATTTTAAGATATACATTATACCCTGTTCCGTCATCTCCTACAGGATAATCCAATAGATTGAAAATTTATAATCAATATACACATCTCTATTCATAACAATAGTAAAGCTTTTTTAGATACTAACATAATTCTTTTATCAAATAAGAGATTAAAAGATAGAAAATTTTTCTACAATACAACAACTTTAATAGAAAAAAGTGCTAGCATACTGAAATGACGAAGTATGCTTTCTAATTGCCATATATAATGTACAACATCTAAGAAGTATTTTTTTATTTCAGGCAGTCTGTAAAATACATGGAAAATTATATTTACAATGAACAATTAGTAAAAAACATTCCAAGATACAGTTATGTGTAATACATATTTTAGTGACTATGATAATTATACTTGCTTCATTGTTCTATTGAAACTGCCATGATTTACACATTAAAAACTGATAACGCTAGTTAAATCTCTCTCACTAAGTGGTACTGATAATGACAAGAACTTATCAAAATTGCCAAACAATATACTTCCACACTAGTCGATTCTAAATTATATACACAGGCCTCTCTCAGAAAGCAATTTAATAAATAATCACAACCCTTAGCACAGAAAGACATATCCATAAATTATAATTAAAATATATATGAATAGATTTAATTCAAATTATTTAGTAAAAAAACAACTTATCAAAACAATAAATCAAAAAATTAAAAGGACTATATTGAAGATGTTATATTTATATATATATACTAATTAAGTAATTTTTCATAAAATTTACAAGAGTTCATGTATGTCAAGGTTTATGATGTTGAAAGAATTTAATTTTTAAATTAAGTTTCTCAAATTGATTCACAGTAGTTTACATGATAAACTCATTAATGAAAATATTCAAATTTAAATTCAGTTAAAGGAAGTATAAACATCTCCTTACAGAATATACAATAAAAAATAAACTTGACCCATTCAATGTGTTTATTTTTTATATACTTTTCAAAACTTATTACAATTATTTTTGCTTAAAGATTTGAAAAGATATTTATTTATATGATAAGATCAGTCAAATACTAGAATTTAAACAGGTTAAATGGTACTCACTTGTGACAGTGTTATTAGAAGCAGTTAAAGCAGTCAAAGTGTTCACATCCCATAAAAATATAGCACGATCTAATCCAGCTGAAGCTACTTGTTCACGATCTTTAGCATAAGCTAATGCTTTAACATAATCCTATAGATACAAAATAAACTTTCTAAGATTTTGAAAAGTAAAATTCCTATTATTTTAAATTTGGTGTATTTATTATTCAGTTGTTAAAAATGTTATTTAAATATTAAAAATGTAATTTAAACCCACTAATTGGTTAAGATAACTAGTTCTGATATTCAGCATTGATACCACAAAAAATAAAAATCAGACATTTTTTTATCTATTCATTTATATTAATACATACTCTCTAGTACTTTTAGTTTACCATACAGGAAAAAATTCAAATATCGTTACATGGTTACTTTTTCACAAAAATATTTCCATGCAACCAAAAAGTAATAACAGATAAATATTTCTGCTTTAAACTTTTTCCAATTAGCAACTCTATTAAGTTTTCCTCTCATTAATACCCTTACAGAGACATTAAATCAGATAATTTTTTCCATTTATTCATATAGGATTGAACAGATGTATATTTCATATGAATTACATAAGTAAGTTCCACATTTACTTATTAATTTTTCCTCTTAATCTTTTGATGTTACATTTTCCTTACTAAATTTTGGAAATATAATTTAATAAACTTTTGAAACTTACGATCGATATTGTGTGTTACTATCCCAATTAACTTTGCAGAACACAATAAAATATTCCACATCTAAACTTCCAGATCACTCTACAAATTACCTAGATTCCATATATTGTTCAGTTTAACTTTTTACTTAATTAATAATTAGAACTTTTCACTTTACACCATGCTTTATAAGTAATTACGTTTTTAAGATGTAAAATTGTCTTCCAATGATTTGTCATGGTTAATATTTTATTATTTTTTTATGAATAATAAGAAAAATTTCAGCATGCTTGACAAAAAATCTCCAAAGAATGACTATTTCTTCAAGTTAAAATGTGGAAAAAAATGCTCTTTTATTTTTATCAGTGGAAGTTTTTATAAAATGCTTGTGTCCTCAATCTGAAATTTTACAACAAGCTGAAATCCTTTCAAATAACTCTTCAAAATTAATATATATATATATAAATTTTCTATTAGACGTTGTGTAGTAAAAAGGGTTTAAATAATGATTGCTTATAAAGCTGTCAGTATAAGTATTATTCAGCATTACAAAAGTCAATAAAGCAAATAATATATTTTATGATTTTACACACCAATTTCATTTGTATTTTGTTAAAGTAGATATTTCTAAAAGTTGAACAAGATTACTTAGATCTTTGTTTTCTAATAATAGTTGAATATCCTTGATGTGATTTTCCTTTGATATGATTTTCTTTTTTAACTTCTAAAATAATTCATCTTACACATTTGAATATAAGAAATATTCAATGTTAAAATAGAATAATGAAAAACGAATGTTGTGAACCTTCTCACGAAAAAAAATCATATTTAAGTAGATTCTGCAAATTTTGAAATATTTGCTAATTGCAGTATCTTAGTTCAAGAATTCAGCAGATCACAGCAATTAAGAGAAAAATATTTTTAATGTCAGTTTACAAACTGCATTTTAATGTAAAAGTTTTGTGCACAAGTCAGCATTTGTACAGTTATTTTGATTTTTTAACTGTCTTGCAAACCATTGTGAGCACACAAAATAAATAGACTTTCATCTGTCTTTAATTAACAGGAATGGATTTGGAGGTACCTACACCTAAGTCTGTTTTTACACGGTCTTTTTGTACACGGTTTTGATATAACACGGTTTGAAAATTGAATATTTTTAATTTTTTACACGATTTTATTCCATTTAGCACGATTTGAAATTTTATGTACTTAAATTTTTTTTGTCAAATTTAATTTTTGCGAAGTATGTTCATATCACAAAAAAGTATTTATGAAAGAAAAAAGTCTGAAACCATCGATAGTATCGATAGTTTGCGAACACTAGCTTAAAGATTTAAGTGAATTCCCCTTTAGCGCGTACAAACAAGTAGGGGAATTCCCTTTATGTGCATACAATAAAATTTACTGGTCAGAGCAATTGAAAAGTGTTAATATTTTGTGAACTGTCAATGCAATAAGACGTGTTTGGTAAAGAAATTTTTTGCAGGCAAATTTGATTTTCCATTAAATTTAATTTTAACGCATTAAGATAAAAGGTAAGCCAAAAAATATTTTGTATTTATTCAGTTATTTATGTTTTTTAATTTTGTTAAATATTTTATGTATCCCTAAAAGGAAATGTCAGATATAAAACTAAAACGGAAGGCAATTTCTTTGGAAACCAAGATTAAAATTTTAGATCGCCTTCGAAATGGAGAAGGCTCAACTGCTCTTGGTACATTTAATTTATATTACTTTTAAGATTAGAGTGCATATCTTTTTTATCATTAATTACTATGCTTGTGAAAATAAGCATTATATATTTGATTTAATAAAATAAACATGAATTCTTGTTCTTAAAAATTCTTGTTTTTCACTAATTTTAATAGGTTTTAGAGATTAGGAACAAATCACCCATTTTTGTATAAGATCAATGTCTTTTTTTACACGTTTTTTTTTTTTTACACGGCTTCTTCTGGAACCAATCTACCGTGTAAAAACAGACTTAGGTGTATTAGTATTGGGCGTATTGCTTGGTAGTATAAGATTAATGCACTTATTTGTCTCAAATACTTTTCCTCTCTACTAAACGTGTTTTCTTTCTCAATATCAACTTCTTCAAACCAAATATTCTTTTTTATTTAAAGTTGAAACCTTCCAAACTGATTTTTTCAATAATATTTTATTAATTTCCCCTGGATGCGAATATAATGCAGGCTTTATTTTGAAACTGTAATAAATAATCTTATTATTTACTATTATCTTTAGAACAAATAAAAGAATAGTTTATAATATTTCTATCTTAAAATTTACATTCTGAAAGGAAGTAAATGAATTTATGATAAAAAAAAATGCAATTGTGACTTTTCCAACAATATTAGGTTAGAATCTAACACTTATTATTTCCAGGAATTTTTTAGTTCATTGAATTCATCTTGAGGAAAAAAACTAATGCCTTCTTTGATAAGAAAACTCCATCTCCTTTCCCAAAAAACAGCAATACTCCTCAGGAAAGTTAGTTTCCAAGAAGTTTTACCTTCCTTAGGTTACCCTTAGGTTACTATATTATATATATGACAGGGTAAAAAAACAGCCAAGTTTAGAGATAAAAAAAATTTAACTTGTGCAGAGCTAATTTTTGACTGTTCGGTCAGTGAAATCTTAGAATATGAGAAAACAAGCACAATCAAGTATATTAAGATGTGAGAATAGACACAGTAAATGCGGATGGCAGCATTTAAATTCAAATTTCAATAAACATCATCTCATTATGCAACAATTATTTTTGCCACAAAAGTTATAGCACAAAGTTAGGTATAAAATCAAAGTTAGGGGAGAATTTATGCCAGCTTGGCTGTATTTGCTGACTCACTATATTCATTTCCAGAATATGAAATTAAAGTAAAAAAAAAATCAAAATATTGATTCAATGAAAACACTTTAAACAAATAACAATTATCTTTCTTTAATTGTATATACAAAACTTTGATATATCTTTACAACAATCTTTAATGAACATATCAAATAAAAATTGGATTCAAATTTAGTTGGATAGAAAAATAGATAGACTTTTTACAAATGTTTGAAAATTTTCATATAAGATCAAGAACTTTGTGCAAAATACTTATTTTTTGTTCAATAATGTGCAAAAGACTAGAAGATTCTACTGTGAAAATTTTTTGTGGTACATATCATATCCAATTCGATTATTATAGAACTCAATTTTCCCCAGAGATACAAGTCCTTATCAGAAGTATAAGAGGCTAAGGTCAAATTCTGCACTTTTCACTTCTCAAAATGCAATCCACAAGCAGCCCAACATTTTTTAATAGTACAAAAAGTTATTGCAATTAATATAATTCATATCAACTCCAAAAAAATCTGCTTTGTTTGAAAAAATTTTCACATTTATAATTAATTTTAAAACACATAAGTTTTTACAATTCTTAAGCATTTCCAAGGATAATTAATGCAAATGTTGAAAGAGGAGAACAAAAAAATTTACATGTAAAAACACATTTATTTATTTATTTATTTATTTTTGAGACAAGTCATTTTTAAATTTTAATGTTGTGGTATTCAAAGTATATTCAGTAATTCAAACGTGGATAATGAAGTATTCTCAGAAATAATTTAAAAAAGCTTATTTAAATGCATATAGGTGTATCACATAATTGGGAAGACTGTCATTAAGTGAAATGATTCCAAATTAAGTATATATATATATTTACAACAGCATAATCTTGTTTTAATTTGTAAAAATACATTATTTGACATACATTTGTAGACACTTGAAACAATTCTTGAATATTATTTTTCAAAAGGTCAGATAATTTTTCACAAAAAAATGATGAATTGTAAATAATCTCAAAGTCTTACTCCATAGCCTCAGATTGGTGTGGGAGTATAAACAGGTAGTGCAGATGATGTACGTCCAGAACTTAAACTTGGCTTATGTTTGTGGCAAGAGTCACACATGGCTTTAAAGATGTGCTGACATACTTGGCTAATATAGAAAGGTCACCCAGTTCAAGGAGTTAGACACTGATCTGATGAATGAATGGTACCAAGATCATGGTGTTATAAACAAGGCCTTCAAGGAATCAGGCAAAACCTTGTTGTATGTTTGCCTTCCACAGGGAGGCTAAGCAAGTGACGACCATAATACTCCAGTTCTCGGTTTAACTTATGGGTGACAACAATAAAGGATTGGTTACACTTCCTGGTGATAGCAATAAGCAGGTGAAACAGTTCTACAGGAACAAAATGCAGGCACAAAGGAGATCCATAGCCTCTTTCTGTTGGTGTAAGTGAAGTTATCACTCAAAAACTCATTAGGGTAAAGGCTCAATGCATAGTTTAAAGCACCATAAAAAACAAAAGCAGCAGGTTGAGACTACTCAAAAAGTGGGAAGAACTAAGACTTTAGGTGTGAGATTTTAACTCCTTCTCCAAGCAGCACTGCTTCAAGGCCCAGAGAGAATCATTTACCTGAAACCTTTGTCCAGGCTGTTAAATGTTTTAAAACAGTCATTTGAAGGATGGATTTCCATCCATCAAACTTATCAAGAAGGGTGTCAGCTACTTACAGCGGGAGAACCTTACTAGTCCTACTACTTACTACTCCATTTGAAGGATGAGGTCTCCCAAGAGAAATCATCTACCTAAGGTTCTAGGTAGATGATTTCGCATAGGGTTTTAATCTGGAGCATTCCCATCACTTTAAAATCTGGATCACTGATCGTTCTATGTGACTTGAAACTATGGAATGGATTAAAAATGTTGAAATGGTAACAAGTGTATATTTGGGAAAGAGGGACTCAGAGTTCTGGTTCCCAGTGAACTCTTTGAACTGGTAAAAGTGGCCTTTGAGACAACAGAACCTCATACCAGGAAACCTGCAGAACTTTTGAACCAGCTTAATAAACTCAACTTGGAGATAAAGTCTTTGAAATGGCATGCTCTACAGAAAGACAACTTCCACTTACATAAGTGAATCCTTTTCTACTTTTAGTACAGACAGTGAATAACTTAACATTGAAGAACTGGAATTAGATACTAGTTCTGATACAACCTAGCAGCCTAGCTCTTCTATATCTGCCAGTGAGACAGAAAAGGTTCTGTAAGAAATTAAAGTGATTTCCTACTTGAGGTCAAATGGGGAGCAATTCTCCCTCTTCATTTCTTTGGATGCCATAATGGTAAGCATCATCAAAGTAGCACAAATAAATATTCCTCATAGTCAATCAGTATTGTCTATTGTTAGCAAAATGACTAGAAGATAGGTTGATATTGTATTAATTCAGGAGCCATAGACCCATATGGTTCACTTTTGGGTCTACATGTTCATCATTTTAATAACTTTTATGATAAATGTTGTTTGTCACCAAGAGCTTGTATACTTGTTAGCAACAAAGCAAATGCCATTATTTTGGCTAATGGGGATAATCTTGCAATAAAAGTATTGTTTATTGCAAGGAATCAAAGATAAAATCCTCTTTATATCTCCATACTTTTCTTTTGAAGATTCAATGTGTGAATTGTCAATCTTTTATATCACAGTAATTTGAATGAGAAACTCATCATTGGATGCAATGCAAATGCTCACAATATCATGTGGGGAAGTATTGACTACAGCAAACATTATGACTTTTTTAGAATGCATTTTGTATTATAATCTATTTGTGCTTAATAAAGGTAATAAACCTATTTTTATTACTAAATAAAAGAGAAGTTTTTGAGCTTACTTTATGTAATAGAAAGGGAGTGGTGTTAATGAGTAGAAAGTGTCTGATGAAGAAAGGTTATTGGACCACCAATACATTAGCTTTTCTGTTTCAGCAACAAACTTGATGTGGTAGGTAGAAAAAATAAAAATGAATACAAATTCCGGAGTTTAAATTAAAAAAAAAAAAAGATAAAGAGTGGCCAGTTGCAACATGCAAATCTCCAAGCATACTATAAAAATTATAAGTTCAGTAATGCTTGTTTACCAAGATTCCTTGGTAAACAAGCATCATGATCAGTAATGCTTGTTTACCAATTCCTTGGCAATCTAAAGAGCAAAGCACATTACTATTAAAGTGTCAGAAGCTCTTTAATAGGGGTAATAAAAATGGTGAATGGCAGAAATATAAACTGGCATTGACCACTTATAGCTATCAGGAATTTTAAATAGAATACCTGGTAAAAATTATAATGACATTAAAACTGTCTGCTACAGCAAAACTAGTTAAATAATGTCTAAAGACAGGAACTACTGCTTAAATACCCTTAAAATACTGAATGGTAATTTTCAGAATCTGGTAGGGAAATCCTGGCTGGATTGTTCAGAATTCACTATCCAGATTCTAAAGAAATAATCGAAATCCTAACCTTTAAATTTGTTGCATCAAATTGTGGTAGAAGTAAATGGGGTTTTACAAAAAATCCTAATTTATGATAAAACCAAATTGGTTTATGTCCCTTAAACCTTATAAATCACCAGGAATGGTTGTTATTGTACTGGCTCTACTTATTGAAGGAGTCCAGGTGCATTACCCCAATATTTTATAACATTTTCAGAGCATGTATAACCTTCAGCAATATATGTCATGCATGCTTGGAGGTATATATAAATAATTTTTATTTCTACAATAGAAAAAGTTTAAAGCTGTCTTTCAAACCTATCAGCTTAATATCTTTTCTTCTAAAGGCAATCGAAAAGCTGATAAATATATCAGAGATTTTTGCTAAGTGAATATCCACTAACTTTCAATATGAATATCAGTCAGGTAAATCCACTGATAGTGAAATCTAATAACCTGCCCTTCATTTTGGATGAAGGCTAAACAACTTGGTTTAGCTATTTTATTGGATATTGAAGGTGCTTATGATAAGGTATCTATTGTAACCATTCTATACTCTCTTGTTAGAAAGGAAATTAGTGACACTCTGTTTCAAGACTTAGAACCTACTTAACAGATTAGTCAGTGCCTACTCTTTAGGATAAAGCATGATGATCCAAGACAAAGCTGGTTGTCCACAAAGAGGGTAGTATGTAGATTCCCTTTCAGAAGTTTTTAAACATGTCTGGTATAACTATTACTGGGAATGCACAGATGACGTGCTATTACCATCAGAGGTAAATTTGGCAAAACAATCTCAAGCAACAAGTTCAATGCCCTCAAATGAGCTGAGGCTTAGTATAATAATGAAGGTCTCTGTAAATCCTTATAAAACTTATTGTATATCCTTATAAAACTAAACTTATACTTACTAAACATGATTACCTTCACAAAGAAAAAATTTTTTTCTGAAGAAGATAGCTTTTTGGTCAAGTATTAATTTGCTCTGAAGTTAAATTCTTAGAAGTATTTTTTGACATGGGGTTAAGTTAGAGCAAACATTTCAACTTTTGCATTGAAAGAGCAGAAAAAGCTTTCTGCACATGTAAAATTACATGTGGATGAATTTGGGGCTTAAATCCTAAAGCTATTCATTGAATTTACACTATGATCATTAGTCCCATCATTACTTATGGCTCAGTGACCTGGTGGTCTACAATCAGAAATGAATCTGCTGTGGCAGATTTAAAAAAACTTCAAAGTTATAGCTACCCTTGGGTGTATTAAAGCAACTTTTATACTTGAGCTTTTGCTTGGCATGCAACCTCTTTACACTGAATTGAAGAGGAAGCTATAATTTGTATTAAAAGGCTTAAAAATATAGGTCATTGGAAGGACTACTCTAGATTTTAGTCTTAGTGAAACCTTAAAGTTCATGTAATTAGTCATATCTTTTATAAGTATGACTACTGATTACATGATTGTTAAATATGCGTTTGACAAGCCTTATGCAATCAAATTTCCTTTACAAATAGACTGGAGTAACTTTGTCATCAGTGAAAATTGTACTCACCAGTACACTAAGAGCTCAAAAATAAATTCCAACACTGGGGCTGGTATTTGCTGTCCAGCTGATTTAAAGTTATCATCCGCTTTGTGAAAACATAAAACTGTTCCAAACAGAAGTTTTTACCATCCTCACGGGCAGCAGATTATATTTAGACTGAGACTATTTTTGAAAAAGAATAATTATTTGTTCTGACAGGCAAGCTGCATTACTGGCTTTGCAGAAGTCTATTTTAAATTTTATGCTACCTTACTCTAATAATAATTCCCTTACTTTAATGTAAGTGTGTGAGTGCTGCAGGATTATCTTTATTAAATGCCTGTTGAATTTTTGCTTCATTTACAGATCTATTTTAAATAAAGACTTTCTCTTCAGTGTATAGTATAATAAACCTTTGTTTGCAGTGCTAGGTTTTTTTGAACCATCCAACCCTAAATCTAATCTAAAATATATTTTCCTGTATATTATCCAAAATTGCTCTTTTAATATAAGGGAAAACGCCTCTACATAATCTGTAACAATATATGATTCACAGCTATTTTTTATTTTTATTTTTTTTTTACAAATAATTCAAAATATACATTGATGATAATGTGGTGTCACATAAAAAATACACTGAATGATTAAAAATATAATAAATTGTATAAAAAAATATTTATTATGAAAAACATCTTGTGGGATCCTATTTGAATCCATTTCATAGCCAAGTGTGATAAACTAAGATGAAAGCACCTGATCACTTGCAAGGAGCACAATAATTCTTTCATTTCTTTAGATTCTCATAAAGCTTATCATTTTTTAGTTTTTAATAACTTTTAAAACAAGGTTATATATATTCTATAATAAAATACACTAATTTTGTTAATAATTTGATGAAATAAAATTGATAACTTTCAAACTACACACTGGATAATTTTTTCCTTTGGTAACGTGAAAATGCTTTATTTTTTGCCATACACTAGCACATTAGTCACCATATTTTTATTTTGCTTCTTAAAAACATTTAGTTTAAAATTTTCTGTGTAACTTAGATACTTTTGCTTCCACATGACAATATATGAACCTGATTGTTTTTAGAACAAAACAGCTCAGATCAAAACAAAGTGTGAAATGATAATTGAGTTTTATACTTCTGAAGAAACGAATTCATTCTTGAATGTAATTGGACAAAACTGGTTATAACTGAAATCATCTGCCGAGTCATAAACATGATCAATTATTTATTTTACACAACACAAATATTAAGAATAAATTTTGAGGATATTTTAACATTGTAAATTATAGCCTTTTGTATTAAATGAATGGCCAATCTAAAAATAAAATGGCCAATCTAAGAATTAATAAATAAATCATACTATTTTGTTCCCCTTTAATATTAAATTTTTGGTTAAGGCTTCGTTTTTGCAAACATATACTATTGAAATATTTTGTCAATGAAAATAATTATGTTTTTATCTTTATTTTACAATTTAATTAATAATTTCGATAATTTTGTATCATTGTCCATGACATTTTTTTCTTTTTTATCATGCTAGAAAATTTGCATTCATTGATTGATTACAATGAATACAAAAAAAACCACATGGTTAACAAATCTTCATCTAGAAATTTGTTTAATGAAGAAATTCTTTTAAACAATTTTGGTAGCTCAAAATAAAATTAAAACTTTTGAACAAATTCTTTTAATAAAGGCAATAAAAAAATTTTATCAAAACATAATTTTAAAAAAAAATTACCTTATGTGTTCGCAAAGTGGACATACAAAATCCTTTATGCGCATTCCACACTTTTACAGTTGTGTCACTGGAAGCTGAAATCACTAAAAAATACATTTTTAAACAATTTTGATTAGAAAATATAAACCAATACAAAATGAAATGTTAACATAAAATTGATTAGTAATTATTGAAATTAAAGAATATTTCCAATAACGAAAAACAAAATTTTGCATAAAATGCAAATAATTTTACAGGTGTTCATACTTAAAACAAATTATACATCTCAATTTTTAAAAATTCATACAAATCACAATGCACATGAATTCTCAAATATAATCTATTTTGTATCAGTGATTTTAATAACACATATATTAAAACAATCTTTCAGGTTAATATACTAAGTTTTAAAAGATAATTATTTCAAACAGAAAAAAAATTCAACTGCTAAGATAATCACAAAATTATTGAAATATTTTTAATATAGAGATGAAAAAAAATTAACCCATTATACACTTACTTATTGGTATTATAAAAACACATTAAAAAGTACTTTAATAAATGGTGATAATGCAAAAAAAATGAAACTGATATTTCTCACTGCGTAAATTCAGGTGATTACCATTCAATTTAAAGAAATAAAAGCATAGAAAATTATAACTATTAAATTAATTCACTGACATAACAATTATGCCTTTCACAAAATGAAATCTTTTCCACTTTTAATACTTCTATTAGATATCTGTTTAGTTAATAAAAAAAGAAAATAATTAACACAAAAAATTCAAATTTATATAACCATGGTATTATTGTTGATCTTTATTTTAAGGTAATCCAGAAGACTTTACAATTTTTGTGTGTACGCATGCACAAGCATATCTCTTGCAATAAAATAATGTAACATAATACAAACAATGGAGTTCTTTAAGAACGCTTTTAAGTAAAATAAGGCTGTTTTAAACTCTATCCCTTACATATTTATATATATAAATATGTGTGTGTGTTCCATTAAAATATATAAATTCCATTAAAATCATAAAAAAAAGAAACGGTGTTTTTGTGAAAGCTTAAACATCTAAAAGACTAGGAAATAGAATGATTTGGCAAAAAATAATACATTTCTTAGTTGACTAAAATAAGCCTAAGGTTAAATAAAAACGACTATTCTTAAAATCTACAGAATTTTAATGTAAACCACATAATGAACATTCAGTTATAGAAAATATCACTTGACTTACTTTTGTATAAATAGGGAATTACTATTCATAGAAAAGAATTGAAAATTAAAAATGTAGAAGGCAAAACTGAAAAAATTTTCTTTTATTTTTCTATTATTTGTCAGCTGCAAAAGCAACTGTGACTTGAAATTAACAAATGCCATAAATAAAAGCATTTTATTTTTCCTTTTGAATCAAAAGAAAAAGAGATAAATTCATTCACATTTGCATTGAATTAAATTTATATATTGATTCCTTTGAAAATAACACTTTGGCAACTTTTTTTATTCATTAAATTTTAATAAGCTAATAAAATAATTTTTTTAATTTCCTTAGTGATGTAATTCAATCATTTTGTTTAAGTTTCATTCTTCAAGCTCACTTTACAGACATTAACTGAATCAATTTAACACTTTTTCTGAACAAAAGAACAAAGCAAATTTTAATTTAAAATATCAACTTAAAAATTAATATAATAGAAAGTTTAAAAGTAGAAAGCAAAGATTAAAGCAAAAAATATACTTAATCGATGGCATTTATACATTTTATTTATCTATTCTTTATATTAGACACCAAACAGTTAAAAATTCATGTAACTTCTCTATAAAAACTAGAAAGATAATTTTTAAAAGAATAAAAATGATTGCTTTCCACTCTGTAATATTTCCCAAAAATTATGAAGGAATGGATAAGATGTGGTGGTAATTGCTCACTATATAAATTTTTTGATAACAAAGTTTTGCAAATGATTTCTAGAAAACAGAATTATTTTCCTTTGAAACAAATTCTTTACGACAATCAAGACATATACATTACTTTATTTCATTTTAATATGCTAGCAAACAAATTATGATTTTTTAAATAACACACAACCTCTATATATATACTTTATTTTTAAAAATAAATATTTAGAATAGTAAGTTTTTAATATGTACTTTATTAGAGTAAAATAAATTTAGTATAATATATTTAATAAAATGAAGCTTTATTAAGTGTATAATAGATTCCTAATTAAAAAATTCCTTTATAGCATAGAATAAAATGTATGGTTTTCAACAACAAAAATTTCAAAACAGAGATATGCATTTAATAAAATCTGAAAAGTAAAGATATTTTTTAATTTAAAACTTCAAACCTAAGCACTAAATAAAGAAAAGAACAAGCTATTTAAATTTAAAACATGATTTCAAACTAACATAATTTTTCTGTAACAGTATGAAATAACACCAAGATGAAAATATTATAATTATTTGAAAAATTCCCTTTCAGAAATAAATGAGTTAATATAATAAGTTGAATGCTGTATTTTCTTTACAGATGAATACTTGTCTACTTGTAGTGTCCATTACTAGAGTCAAATTTTCAAAAGATTTTCTCAAGTGTTCTCGTTTTGTTATTTGTTTAAAAATTTGTAAGGCCGATGGTTTGTTTGCATTTATTGTCAGTCTTTAGTCATTTCTGTTTAAGAGGACTTATTAGACCACAACTCACAGTTTAAAGTTGAATCTGAACCAGTATAAGCATCCAAGCCAAAGGTGGAATTTGAACCTGAGAACTGTTGAACCAAAGTCAAAATTGTTAACATTTCAGCTGCCAAATCAATCATAAAATAAGAAGTTGATACATTAAAGTAATATTTTTATGAATATAAACTTAGCAATAATGCTGCTTCAGATATACTTTATAAAATTTTATCATAAAAATGCAAATAATTTTGCTATTATCAACTCATTTATTAATTTTTTTATCAACGCAATCTATTTTTGGGTGGAGGCAATATAGACACTTTTGTAAATTCTTCAACTCATGAAAATGCATAGCAAACATCCTTAAATTAAACTATTAGTTTATCTTTAAAAAATTAAATATCTACATGAATAATCTAATACTTTTTGTTTAATAACATTATAGGTACATAAAATCATAACACTCTATCAAATGTGTATATAAGCAATTATTTAGCAAACAGTAATGTTATATTTATAAATAATTAATCATTAAAAGAAATCATTCAGAACTTACATGCTTGTATATTTGTATTAAAGAACTATCTACAATGCCTAGAAATAAGTATATATAGATAAAATTAATTTCAGAATCAACAATAACATGACATAAAAAACTCACAATTTTTGCCACCACAGCACAAAACAATATCATTAACCCAATCTGTATGATGTTCCATAGATTGAATATACGGTTCCTACAGTAAACCAAGTAAATGATTAAAATATATGTTCATCTTGAATGTACAGTTATAATTATGAACAAATAAATCAATTTTATAGATTGTTTTTCTATAGAAAACCAAATGTAAATGAAATAACTATTTACCAATTGTTTCTAAGTTAACAAAATGAAATGATAATTTAATTAAAGTGAAACAGAAAATTTGCATATAAATTAAAACATATCTTCAAGTGAAAGCTTAAAAAGAATAAAATACTTCTTTCACTTATAGCATTAAATTGAATTAAAAAGTATTCAAAAGTAAATAATGTAATAGAAGATTTACATAAGAAAAATTAATACAAAATTAAAAACTTAATCACTTGAAAGTCAAAAATTGTTTCTATGAAGCAAATTGATCAATAAAAGCTAATGATTTATAAGGTAGATTAATTAGTTATACAAATAAAAATAATACATTTTACACAGTAAACATTCATTTTTACAAGCTTCTGATTTATGAAAACTCATAATTTCAGGAATTAATGGCTGGTTACTTCTATGGTAACCATAGATGCAATAATTTTAATTCCCTTTTATGCATTAAAATTTTGAAAAACCTCTTTTGTAAACTCCTATTCATGTTTTATCAAATGAAAATATATTTATTAATATATTTAAATGAAGTTTTGAAACAGAAAAACTAGACATCTGCCTGATTTTTCAGTAATAAAATTAAAATAAAAATTGTTTTTAAGAATACATTTTACTAAGCATGTGTTTCTGATAAGATGTTTATGAAGCAATTTTTTTCTAATAAAATTTCATTAATATAAAAAGCAGTTTGGTAAAAAAAAAAATGGGGGGAGAAGAAATTTAGGATCTAACACCTATTTTTTTTATTTTACGAACTTTCAATTTTGAAAACTGTTTTACAAGTCCCTACAAGTTTTTAAAATAAATCATTTTCTGTAAAATTCTCAACATTTTCCATAATATATATCAGCTTCTCTAAGTAAAGGCTTTCAACTACTATTTGTACTGTGTAAGCTCATTTTCAAAGTATGCCTCTATGTACTAAATACAAGTAACAAATAAACCTTATTTTAATTAAGCAATTTTAAGATTTATTTAAATAATATTAGTAATAAAATATATGTAGAAAATTTTGTTTTTTTTTTTTCAGCATCAAACAATTTCTAAACAATTAGAATCAACAAAATTTCTAACAAAGTATTAAGAAGGATTTTTAAGATCTTTAATATGTTACATTATAACAAACCTTGATGCTGTATGGGAGTATGCTACAAATAAAGAAATATGCATTGGTTTTTAATTAATCAATCATAACATTTTGGCAACAGATTATAACAATTTTGGAATTTTTTGAGTTATTCTCACTTATGTTATCACTGTATATTAATAAGCAATTAAGAGTTCTAAGTAACTATAATTTTCACTAGAAAAATATTATTAGATAACAGTAATATTCTAGAGCTACATATCAATGAAAATAATTCTATAAATATATTATACAAAATATTCTTACTGCCATCAAATTTCACATAGTCTGACTTGTTAAACACAAATGAATTTCAATTCAAAAGATTTTAATGTATTTCAGTTTACCCTTAATTCGTTAACACTTTGACTACATTATAAAATTTATCAATATAAAAAAAATTTTTTTTTCAAAACTCAGAGAAATATTACTTTATATTTCTATGTCAACTTATAAATTCATTAAAACTGATTTCATAAAATTGTTGAGTCATAAAAATTCATTAAAACTGATTTCATAAAATTGTTGAGTCATAAAATGTGTATGTTGTAGAATGAAAATTCAATTTTTATCTAGCCTGTTTGGTAATTCCACAATAAGATATAGACAGTCCTTTAGCAAACTTCATAGAAACATTAATTAAAAAGGGTTAAGAAAAATTTTAATTTTATTTTACATATACTTTCATAGAGAGTAATTATTAGGAAACTATTTAAACAATTCTCTTTTTTTGACTGCAGGAATACTTTTTTTTATTTTTAATGTGAAGTATATTATAATAAATTATTAACTCATTAGATTAATATATTATCTTAATTGTATATTAATCAAATAAGTTATTAATTTATTATAATGATACATTATTTTCATATCAACTCTTTTAAAAATCTGAGGAAGAAAAAATGTGTAAATGAACACTGATGATAGAGATTGTAACATAGACTCTGATGATGAGAATTTTGACCAGAGAATTCAATGCACTTAGATGAGAAATACTAAGAAACCACAATCTTATTTAGGGAGGTGAGAAAACATAAATTATGTCAACCAGTAATCAGGTTCTTAAGGTTTAAAAGTTCAAGACATATAACTTTCTTTACATGTTAGTTACATATTAACTTTCTTTACATATTACATTTTATATACATATTACTTTTTACATATACTTTCTTTACATATTAGGTTGCTATGATACAAGATCAATATAAAAAAGACTAAATGTATGATAATGCATTCTAAAGAAACCAATAAATACTGAACTTAAGGTAAATGAAGAAACTAAGTTTAAAAGAGATACAAAGTTTAAATATTTGGGTTCAATTGTCACAAGAAAATAATGATATCATTCCAGAAATAAACAAAGGATTAATGCAGGTAATCACAGCTTTTTTTTATTATTATTATTACAGAATCTAAAATAAGATCTAGGATGATAATGTAGAAAACGAAACTATTAGTGTATAAAACTATGATCAAACCAGCAAACTAAACAGCATGAAAAGATGTTGATAATCTGGGAGGGGAAGATTTTGAAAGCCACATTTGGACTAGTCACAGTTAGTGATCTTTGGAGGAAATGATACAAATATGAAATTTAATCACTTTTTAATGAAAAATATATAATAAACCATATAAAATTTAAAAAAAAAACCCCCAATGGTTGGGCACATGGAGAGAATGAATGACAACAGAAGTACAAAAAAAAATTGTAAAAGTCAGTGTCATATTTAAAGAAAATGAGAAAGACCAATGAAAATATGGCTTGAAGAGGTTGAAAAGAATCTTAAGAGTCTGAAAGTAATGAATTGGAAAATGAAAACAAGAGACAAACTGCTTTGGAGTTAAATTGTTAGGGAGGTCATGGTCCAACATGGATTACAGTGCTGTGGAGTTAGTTAGTTGTGATTCAAGATCATAATAAGGGTAACTGATTCAGTTTCTAATGCCTAGTGTCAGAAATCTAGTCAGATTTTAATGCATAAAAACACCAAATCAAAGTTTTGAGTAATTCATAAGAACCATACACAGTATCTACCAATGATTTTTTTGAAATACCTTTCAGCACATCTAGTTTCGGGCAAACACCACTAGTATTCATAATAGAAGTGGAAAACTCACAATAATGGTGTAATTTCAATAAATGTATACTTGTTTCTCTGCAAATACAATGGAATTCCTTGGAATTACCAATAAAATTCCTTGAGTTATATCAGTTACATAACAATTAAGAGATATTTCATGGCAGTTAACTCCAACATTATAATCATATAATATATAGTTATTTTAATTATATCAACAGCTATATAGTTTACATATAGATAAAGAATTTACAATAAATATATTTGCACTCTCCTTTATGTTTAGTTGCACATAAGCCAAGATGAATGGTTTGTTGTCTAACTTCAATTCACTAATTTGTGGGTTTGGAATATCATCTTTGAAAGTGAGATTTTGTAATTGTTTCAAATTCTCTTTAAACTGTAAGTCTCTGTCATATTAGCTCATGTTGAAAAAAATGACTATAGAGTGAAACAACACAAACTAAGTCAAACGTAATCATGCAATGATATGTTAAAAATATAATATCTAATAGGTTTGCAGCAAACCAAGATTTTTTAATTATTCTTTGAAAATGCTTCACATCTCGGGTTATATATTTATAAAAGAATTCAATAAATTGAAAAAAAGTAAGAATTTTGTCAAAACTATTATTGTTTAAATGAATGCATTTAAAGAATTTTTAACTTAAAAACATATTCAGATTTAATGAAATGCTTTCATTTTGAACTAATATAAAAAGTACATACCAGCAACATAAGTATGTTTTGTGTAATAGTGTTCATATAATATAAAACATCATAAAAAATGAATAATGGAAATCAAACATTTAATAACGATTACAATCATAACTTAATTTGAAAATAAGAGGAACTATTTTATTATTAACATTAAAAATAATCTGAATTATATTTTAACTTGAATTCCTTATTATAAACATTATGAGTGTATACTCCAAGATATCCCACTGTTATAAAGTACAATGAGTTAAAAAACGATCAGATAATAAGAAAATTTTAGTTATGTATCTCCAATTTAAAAAATAACTTTATTATTATTTGGTTTGATAAAATCTGATACAATAAAACTGACTGATAAATTTCAGTAAAATAAATTATATAAACACCACAGGACTTTCTTGAACATAGATAAATTTCAGTAGATGATATATCAATATCGTTTATTATTAATAATTAGTCTGAGTGAAATTTACCTTCAAGAATTTCACATAATCTAAAGGCTATAAGAGTTTCTGCTATATTATTCCTCATAACAAGGTCTCAGCTGTCCCTAACTGATTTGAAGAGAAGTTTACAAAAATAATTTGCTCTACGCAATAACTGGGAATGAATTCTTTAAGCAATTATATTGAGTAGTTAAATTTCATCAATAAGCAAAGTCTGTACTTGCGACAGCAACACAGATTTTATGAAGACTATATGGGTGAATTTTATCAGAGAATTTTTATCAAACTTAAATGTACAAATAGTAGTTCATGTTATCAGAGAATGAAGTACTACCTTAAGTCACAACAATATAAAGCATCTAATGATTTCATGTTATCATATAATACTGAAAACTTTAAATGAATTCGGTTTATAAATGTTAAATGTCTGAAGAAATACAAAATGTTAGTTTTTAAATAATTGAGAAGAATTTAAATAGTTAGGGTAAACATGAAAAGGAATCCTACTTTCAAATTCCGAACATTCCATATCCTTATTATGGAGTCACGTCCAGCTGAATACAGACGACCTAGGTAACCATCATATTGTAAAGAATTGACTCCTGACCTATGATATTTTTCAATTTCTTCTCGGATAACAAAAGAAACCTGTAATAAAAAAGATTGATAAATAAGCTAAAGAACTCTGAATTTCATATAAAAAAGCTGATTAAATAAATAATTCATAATTTACAATATAAAAAAAATGCAATATTTTACCAGAATTAATAAATGTAGTAATCCTTTAACAGAGCACCATAACCTTTTTACAAGAACAAAACAAGCTTTTTCAAAATTTTTATTAACAATTACACTTGTAATTCTCAAAGTTTCTACCATGCAATATTAAAAATTTCATAATTATTTACTCCAATTAAATGTCAATCATTTGTAGTTTGGCAGTGCCCCTGAGCTAATAATTACAGAAATAATTAGTAAAAGAAATGTTACAGAATTAAATGTAAAACCTGTTATTTAACATTTACTACCAAAGACTCTGATTCAGAAGATACTGAAACTGCTGAGAGTAATTTAGAGGACGTTCTAATTTCTGATGTTCTAAAATTTGTTTTTCTAAAATGTTCTGTGATGATGTTCTAAAAATTTATAAAGCATTTTTTTAAATATATTTTTAACGATAAAACATATTTTCCATCCTAATAAATTGATTTGAAGTGCAAATTGAAAACTGTAATAATCACTGATATTCGATGATTGCACTAATAATTTAGTTATTGATAATCATGAAAGGCTATGAAAATATTAAGTTTGAAAAAATTTTGTGTCAGTTAATATTTTATTGTAAAATACAATTAACTTACACAATTATTTATATACAAAACTAATTTTATTTTGTAATAAAACTTATGCAAAATATATTAATAATTATGTGATTTTTGCTCTTGTACATTTGATGATACAGCATTTTGTGAGTATCAATAAACACAAAATTATAGACAAAGTAAATACACCTTCCAACAGTTTCATGACTACTAAAAAATAAAAATGTCTTGAATTAAGATAGTTATTTAAAATTTGTTGATAAAATATTTTATATAAGTAAAAATAAATAGTTGATAGATTATAATGTGTACTACATACAAAAGTTTTGGTGCAAGAGTGCATGCTCCCAATTAAATTGAAGAACAATTTAGAAACTATCATGCTCACATGTTTGGAAAACCTCATGATTTCTTTTCCAGGAGTTAAAATAATTGAAACAGCAAAAAATGTTTTAAACCAGCATTAGCACTGAACAATGCTTTGCTAGATATTTACAAAAGGCTTATAGAATCATGAAAGGTATAAGTGTCATATCATCACAAAACTCATTCTATTGACTGCTCTAGATATGGTAAACATAATCAGTGAGTCTGCTTTAAAAGATTTCTTAGTTTAACAACCCAATTAGCCACAAAACCAACACACATATGATGCAAAACATCAGAGATCTATTAACTGAGAAAATCAAAGCGATCAAAGCTAAATGAGGTTACATGTAATAATAAGCATCCAGATTTGGTATGCATGGCATTTAATGATATGGTTTAGTGATAGCAATAACATTGCAGACCTTTTAGGTAAAAATACCACTGCAGGAATGAAAGCTTAGGACTTGTTCAATATCTTTGATACATTTAAATCTGAATATAATTTAAATAAGACTAAGCATGACAGTGTCTGTATTGATGATGCCAGTGCTATAGAGTAATAAAGACACTAATTTAAGGCAAAGCTACTGATGCACTGATAACTCATTAAATATAGCCAAGGTTTTTTACAGAACTATGAAACAATATGAGAAACAAACATTTGCTTTTGTTGTACAACAGTACAGCATGGCTCTTAAGGAAATGTTTAAGGACATACCATTGAATTGCAACAAGAAATTTTTGTTGTCCTTAAAGAACACAATAATGCCAAATATTTTGCTGATACAGATTTTTTAATAAGACCCGCACACTTGTGCAATATTTTTTCCAAAGCTGAATGAGTAATCTCACTCTAAATGGAAAATTGTGCATATTTTAAATTCAATGTAAAAAACTTCAGCCTTTATGGGGGAAAAAATCTTAATATATGAAAAAGACTGCATGAAGGTGCCAACAAGAGTTATTTTTTACTATTGCACAGCAATTTATTATCCTATTTCAAAATAAAAATAATTTTTGAAGAGGACTTATCAAAGCTAATTATGTGGTTTGAAAAACACTTCCAAGCTGAAAATTTTGATAAATTTATAAGCTAATTGAATTGTCTTGTTACAAATGTTTAAAAATGAAATTTAATTCCATTGAAATGACAGAATTTTAGGATTTCAATAGAAGTTCCTTTACAAAATAAAGCACAGAAAATTTTAATTCTATGAAACACAAAGCAAGATTTCTGGTGATAAATGTAATAAAAACCAAGTATAAATAAAAAATGAGTAGAAAAAAAAAGAGGCAGTAGCCAGTTTAATTCCACAATTTAAGAAAATGGGCAAAAATTTGTTGGCTCATCCAACTCATTAATTATTAATATACCATTAATTTATGCAATTTAATTATTTAATTTGTTTTATAATACAAATATTTTATTTATTTTACCTCTTATTAATAACATTACATAAAGGAGAACAGTTTGAAAAATCTTAGTTTAAAAAAAGGTACTAGGATTAAAAAGAGTTTAGGAATCAATGATTTAATGAGTTTGTTCTGATACCTAAAATATAAGTATTTTAATTTTCACAAAATATATAAGCCCTTAGTTTAAATTAATACATAAATTTTTTCTGTGAAAAAACATCAATACTGTTATAATAATTTAATAGAAATGGATTCCTAAAATGAAACACACACTCACTACAAAATTGAAAACACAAAATAGGCATATTAACTGAAAAAATAAAGGAATTTGTGTAATATGAATATGATGTTTAGAATAAAAGTGAAGCAGGAACTTGATAATGAAATGAGTTACAAAAGTCAAAAACTAATCCCCTATAATTTACAAATGAAAAGCCATGTTCCAATATTTTAGTGTGTTTTACAAAAATGTGTTTTCCACTGACCATTTTTACCCAGAATTCTAAAGAGTAAAATTAAATTGCCTAACAAAAAGTAGCTATACTTATTCAAACTCAAAAGTATAAAAAAGCACTAAAATAAAATAGGATCAGTGTTAATCTTACATTTATTTTTTATTTCTAACTAGTAAGCCTTGGTTTTAGAATATATTTTCCTATGAATTTATAATTTTACTATTTTTCTTTCTATATAAACTGATTTATGTTTGGTGTTCAGAGTTTACTGTAAATTTCAAAATTACTTACAGAACAATTAATTCTGCTTTAACATTTTCTTTCTTAAAAAATTTTTTTAATGAAACATATTTTTATCAATAATCAAATAATTAAATTTGACACTTTTGTTAAAACTATTGATGTTTGATTATAGGGCAAAATTGATTATTCTGCAAAAACATGATCACAAATATGTAGGATAAAAAAAAAAAGCCATGGTCTAATTGCCACATAAGCAGTGAGAGTGAAAGTAAACAGCTACTAGAAAATAAGGGTCAAAAATTCAACAGTTTCTTTATAATTAAATACAATTAATCATTCTTCAAAAATTTAAAAGTTTTAAAATTGATATAGAAATTCAAAAACAATTATGTCAGACTCCCATGCAAGGAATAGTCAAGCAGAAGAAAAGTAACTACAGTAGTAATATAATCTTATACATTAAATATAAAAGTATTATATATATACTTCATAAAATATGTGTACCACATAATGCTTTTCCAAAACTAAATGTCTGTTTTATTTATCAATAATTAAATCTTTAGTAAATAATGCTGCTAATTTTCTAAAAAATGTTTTAGAAATGCATATTTTATATAATAAAAGACCTAATTAATTTTTATATAATAAAAACCTAATTAAATGACAGTGTATGTGCTACCCAAAATTGGCATCAACGGGTTTGCCTGTACGGCATATGGTTATTGATGTTTTTTTCCTTTCCTTTCCTGGTTTGCCCATATTTTTCATTATTGTCAAGAGACAATTTAGTATTAATATTTTTCAACAGTTATTAAGACTAAATAGTCTCTTTACATAATGATGGCATATCCTCAGCCATAATTTATGCTTTAATTCATGCAAAAGCATGTAATGCTTTTCATCAGGGGTTTTTTTTTTTTTTTTTTTTTTTTTGTAGCAGGAATTTTTTATTGAAATTTTTGTTTTACAGTATTCAACGCTTGTGAATTAAAAACCTTGTCTTTTCTTATGAAAGTTAAGGATGGAATAAACAATGAAAATACTTTCTTGTTAGATGATGAGCTACATTCTGATACAGATATTCTTCTATTTAGTTTGATTATTCCTCAGATGACTCATGCAGTAAGCTCAGTTCTGATGAAGATTTGAGTTCTGCAAGAATTTTCATCGAAGTTGATGTGAAAAATCCACCTGTTCTGTGTGATTTAAATTTACTGGTATTCCTTCAGTGCACATACAATATGACGACACTTCTGATGTTCTAATTAAAATCTGGCAAAATTGTAATTGAGTAAAATTGTGGAAGAGACAAATAAAAATGCTTGAGAAAGCAAACACTTAGGGGGTTTTTGTGTTCCAAAATTGTAAAATAAAAAATGTTATAAAAGCATTAAAAATGAAAAAAAATAATAATAAAAAATTTATTCTTATTTTATTAAGTATGATACTTAATTATACACAATAAAAAATATACCTTTTTTTTTGAGGATTTCTGGTAAAAAAAAAAACTGACTGCTTAAGGGTTTAAACCCATACCAACCAGAATTTTATTTTATTCAACAATTTTAATATTTTTTTTTAAAATAAATAAAATTTATTCTCATTCCTTGCATTTCTTAAGGCACTGCTAAACCTCCGATGAGAAAAATTGAATCTTATGTTATGAAAAAATATACATTTTTTAAACATTTTTCATAACATAATAAACCAATAAAGTATATTTTCATGTGCCACAAAAACTATTTTCATAATAGAAACTTAAGTCTTTTGTAAATTATAAAAAGCAGAACTACTCTCACCTCTATAAAAGTTAATAATATTTAAAATGTCTAAATTTTTCTATCCAAATCAATTGAAACCAAATTCTAATTTTATCGAGACTATAAAATTTGCTTTATAGATATTTCCTATTTTTCTTTGTACAATTACGAAATAAACATTTCCGTTTTTTTTATTTACCGTATTTTCCTGTATATAATCCGCGGATTATGTGTTAAAAAAGTTCCGAATTTCGTTGTGCATATTATACGCCGCCGCGGATTATCTGATAAAAAACATTCTCCATCAAAAAAGCTTACAAGAAAGTTTTGAAAGAAATATTCTTTATGTTTCATAAAATAAATAACAGGTAGTACCAGGACACATCTGAGTTATTAAAACTATAATCAGCTTTGTGCAATTACGTTCAAAAACGAATTCGGTTCCTCTTAAAGATTTTACGGTAGTAAATTCGCTAACGTCATTTTGCAATTTGCCTTGACGTGAGCTGTTTCGTTTTGAAAATATTCAAATTCGTATATTGTCATATGGAAGCGAAATTTTTAAGTTTCACAGCAGATTTTAAATTAAAAGCTATAGCGAAAGCAAATAAAAACAATGGCGTCAAATGTGTTAATGTGAAGTAAAAAACAAAGCACATGCGGTATAAAAAAAAATTTTATAAAATACGCAATTTGTATATAATCCATTTCTTTCATTTAAATATTAACGAAGTAAATATATATTAATTTAAATATGTCTAACATCTTTTTAAAAGTTATTAAAAGCTAAATATCGATAAGTTTTACAAGAATCTCTTCTCAAAATTATCGCTTTCGATCGATCTCGTGCTTTCATCTCAAGTTTATCGCACTTTGCGATGAACTGGATCTAGACTGATATTTTTCATAAACGCTTTTTTTCTGTACAATTTATTAAATTTTAAATCCTACTGTGCATTTTTTTATTTTATGTGACACCTATATTATCAGCAGTACATATTTTAGTCTATTCGCCGAAAAAAATTGCCGCGGATTATATACAGGAAAATACGGTATTTAAATTTAAAAATGTTTTGGGTTGCATCAGTATTTTTATACTACTTTTTATTTTAATTCAAAGTTCCTCTTATTTCTGAAAATGAAGTTTTGTACACATCACCAATGAAACTGAAAAATGTTTAGAGCCAAATTTGGTTGATTTTCATCATACACTATGGTAACCTATAAAATGAAGGGGAGAAATTTCTAGAAATAACTTCTCCTCATATCATTCTGGCTGTTTTATGATATGGATGTGTTTTATGATGTGAACAGTTTCCTTATCAAGAAAAGAATTAGCTTTCTTAATTCAGGGAAGGGGGTATATACACATATATATGTAAAACAGAAAAGATGTCTGTATATAAGGCATGTGTTATATTCTTGCTTATTAACATTGAAAAATAGCTATAATATGTGCTTTTACAGGAAATTAATACAAAAAAATGTTGCATTTTATTAAAATGAATATTTTATTATAAAATCAAAAAGCTAATAATATAACATAAAAAGTACTAACATAAACATAAAAAAATAAGAAAACATGCTTATCAGTGAACAACATTTTGAAGCAAATATATTAATCATATTTAAAATCAATTTGTAAATTCATTTTTTTATTCCTGAAAGCATTCAGACATTTCTTTTTACTTTTGATTAACTTTATTAAAGATAACATAAAAAGCTCTCCACACAATCAACACACACACAACTAGTTACAACCAATAAATATAAGATATTATTGTAATATTTGTACCTTTATAAATATTTTTCTAGGTATTAATGAGCTCCTAATAATTTTAATGGCTTATTTAGAATATTTAATAGATGAGGACTTGCAGGAAATGCTTATTTGCTTGTCTAATAAATTAAATAGAAATGTGAATAAAAATTTTTATAAATCAGTATCTTATGAAGTAATTCTTAGTGTAATGACTATCTTTTTTTAAGTTGCACATACAAATAAGAATATGGATTCCACTTTTTTTTAGTGTAAATAAACAAGAGACTTCATATAACTTGTGTGCAATTATATAGCTTACTTATTAAAATAACAATTGATTTATAAATTATAATTTGAAATGTATTTCCAAATTTCTAAAGCAAATTCTAAAAAGACTTCACAAAAAATAGTCTTATTTATATTTCTAAGTTTCACTAAATTGATATTTTATTTTAGTCTAAATTACCCATGTTTTTAAAATGTATATTTTAGTGCTATTCTAACTTGCTTTCATCATATAACAAATTAGCAAGTGGAAAAAAAAACTAAAGATTTAATATATTTCCAAACATTTTTATTTTTGTTTTTGTTGTTACTTATGACACTTGGCAAAGCCAAGTCTGCCTGTCAGGGACAGGGTAAATGAAGTCAGAAAGAGCATCTTCCGTTTTTGAACAGAGCACCCCCTCACGCGGGTGAAAATGTGACTTTGATTCAGAGATGACAGCATCATTTGGGGCTTCCAATTTAGAGATAGAAAGCCAGAGAAGGCACAAGACCTAGCTCTTAACACTCCCAGAAGAATTAATTTGGAATGGGAACATGGAGGACTTAGCGACCACAACATATTTTACATGTCCCAGTTGCTGTTAGTGAGCACGACCCAAAGAGTTAAAAATTTTAACCCCTTCGCGACGGGAAGCCCAAATTCGGGATCATCCCAGAGGCCGGCAGTGTCTTACGCAAGCGTCTGTCCAGGGCATGGAGCTTTTTGCTATTAAGCTAAATCCATGAAATTTCCGAAATATCAACGCAACATTCTTTATGATCAGAATATATCATAGTATCACTATCAGAATCTGTTTAAGAATCAATATTTGAAATATTTTGCATCATTTCTGCTATTTCATGCACTGTTAAACATTTTCGACGCTTCGACATAGCAACGGTAAAAACAGAAAGAATTCACAAGATCTAATAATTTTCTAAAAGCTGCAAATCGAAATACCCAACGTTTTAGCGAAAATATAACTTCTCTACTTACAATAAACTACTACCACGTACGAATTTTAAGAGACGTCATAAAGCACACCATTCGGAAACATTTATTTCCTCTTTTGTTTATATAATCAAAAACATGTGTATGTGAGTCATGCTTCTCTCATTTCGAGTAGAAGGTCTAATGTACATGTATCTGAAACCATATGGACATACAGTGCCATCTTGTGGGAGAAATTATAGTTTTTAAAACGTTCCAAGACACTGGCACAAATACGTGACAGTCGGCGCTAAACGGGAAAACGCTAAGGCTAAACGCCTGCGTATTGGCCAGGAAGTGAGTGTGTTTGTTGCTGGCACCTAGACGTGACAGTCGGCGCGACGGTGTTAAACTGTAACTTGAATTACAGGTTCATGAAAAAGTTAGAATTCATATTTAAAACATGTATAATCACAGTAAATTTCATTGATAATTAGGAATAAAGTTTGAATATAGACATTTATGATGTGATAAGATGGATCTTTCTAATATTAAATTATACAGATCTAATTATGCAACAAATCTAATTATACAGAAATGGATGTAGCAATCACAATAATTACAGTTACAATATTTTTATGTAAATTATGATTACATAGATTTAAAAAGTATGTGAAAAATATTAAATACTATGCTACTTTATTTTGAGAAACATATCTTTTTAATTATTTGTTATAATTTGATTCAAAAATGAAAATATTTAATTATCTTTAAACTGATAAAATAGAAATTTGAAAATAAAAATTAAAAAAGACTTGGTGAAAAAATGTATTTATTTATAAAAACTAATAATTTTTGTGTCAAACTTTAAAAAAAAAATAAAATAAAGAAAAAAAAAAAAAAAAAAGAAATACTCATTAACTAATTTTATTATTATATCTTTCTTTAGAAAAATTTTAGCATAAGTTTTTAAAAATGCTTGAAAACACAAAAGAATTGCATTCCAACAATTTCTTACCCTAGTAGGAAATATAATGAATCAGAAAATAATGGATGAAAATCGATTATATAATGGTGGTATTTTCAAGAGAAACATTTTCACCACATGTAGCACAAAAGCATTCCTGCTTCCCATCAAATCTGATTTAAAAATCTTTCCCTTCTGAGAATCCAGATATTGCAAAGTAGTAACAGCAAATGATCCTGGCTAAATATCAGACTAGAGAAAAGAGGAAGTCTAATTTATCACTTTGAAGTGTCACATGCTACCATGATCACAAAGAATAAGAAATGTGGCATCATTGAGCTATAGCATCATCTTTTTTGTTTTATATTTGATCTCTCCTTTGAAATCTTTGTACTACACTACCAATTTTACATATATTCTTCGATTTCCTAAGAGGACATGGACAAATGAAAAGGAAAAATTTATGAGATTTTGGAAGCAGTAAATGTAAACAAATATAATGATTATAATGCATGTCTAATATTCAATAAGCATTTAAAATTTTTTCAAAAATTAAAGTAGATTATAATGCTTAAAAAATAGCATAATTTTTTTTAAAAAAAAAAGAAATTTTAATTTAGAATATCATCAAATTATTGAAATCAAATAAAAATATACTAAACAAAATATTAAAGTTCAAAAATAAAGATAAAACTACTCCAAAAAATATTAAACTGAGGAAGATAAGGATGAATAATTTATTTACGTAAAGATAAAAAAATAAAAAATTATGACTTGACACTTTCAAAATGTATTATAATTAAAATCTTACTATTTTTAAGAGATAAAATGAATAAGTCATGAGTTAATGGACTGTAAAGATGACGTTCAAAATTAAGCTGTGTGTTAAAGTTCGGAAAAGTATTTTGTTATAAACAAAAAAAAATGTGACAACTTGTTCAATTTGAAAATGATAGCATGCAGCTTAAGTGAGATTCATGAGGATTTTAAGTTACTTCATGATATTTCAATAAATGAAATATTATGAACATTTTTTAAAGTTTCTGTAATTTAATTGAGAGAATTAATTTCACCTAAAAAAAATTGACGATTATTTTTCTTGGGATCTAATAATACAAATAGTAACATACTTAGATATGCAAGAAGAAATTTTAACAAATGATAAAATTTCCAAGATTTTGATTTTTTCCAAATGCATTAAGATAAAAATAATTTTGCCCTTTAAGAAAGATTATGTGCATTCACTTAATTGATTATACGAAAATTTAAAATCCAGAAATATAACATATATTTTAACAGATTTACCCAAGATGCATTTGTGATTATCTTTAACAAAATTAGTTATCTTGGAGAACTTTATGATCATCCATTTGTTATAATTCATTCATTGGGAAAAATATTGTTTGCAAACAAATTGCCAAATTGGTCACCCAAAATAGGTTTATTATAAGATATAATATATCTATATTTTGATAAATTAAGAACCAAACTCTTGATTTATCAAAAATAGAAAATATAATAAAAAAAATTATTCATTTGATTAATAAGACAATGAGGATATAAATCTTCAACTATTAATAAAAGATCTTTTATAATTATCTTAAATTCATTATCTTGAGAAATATGAACTCACTTTTTAGAATGCAAATGGTGACATTTCTTCATTTGAATAAGAAACTATAGTCTTAGTGGTTAAATTATAATGCTTATAAAATTAAAGATAATTTGCTAAGAAATATACCAATAAGTAATGCTGAAAAGCTTAATTGGATTATTTTAATTTTTGCAGGTGGAATCTATTGATGGAAAACATGATTTTGTACTAATGTTAAGTCCAAGTAAAATTCCATCCAAATGGATAGATTTTTTTCATAAATTTCATGACGAAACATTTTATAATGGAAAAAAGTTATTGAAAACCTAATAAATGTACTACAATATTCTTTTCTTATTATAAACAAAAATGCAATTTGACATTTTTTTTTCCTTCTCATAAAGGCTAAAAGTATTTATCAAATCTCATAAAAACAAAATAAATTGTATCTTATTAAAATATAATCTATTAATTGAACCAAGATAATTGAAATGGCAGATAAATATATTTTAAATAATTTATATTTTTATTTAAATCAATTTAATTTTAAAATCACTCAAAATTTGCAAGGCATCTACATAATATTCTACTGGAAATAATAAAAGCCAAAAACTCTAAAAAGTTAATGAAATAATTATTTCTTTAGAATCACCAGACATATTATCCTCTCTCAGTACCCAACTACGACATCAAAGGGCAGTTCTGAAATCAGTTTTGAGAAGCATATGAACTATAGTCGTTCTCTTTATAAACCCTTTATTATGCCACATGAGGGTAATCTAAAGCTCCAGTTTTTAAAAAAAAATGGGTTACAGGGAAGCTGAGAACACTTTTTGTCGGCTTTTATGGCATTATTGCATCGATTTTCATGATATATTAAAGCAAAACTGGTAAACTCACAAATTTTATGGGATTAATTGACAAACAATTTTAATTAATATTAGATACTCTCCTTCACAAGCTTTGAGAGCTATCACCAGATAGAAGGACAAATTTTGTAATTTTGGTTCAATATGTTCAGAATATATGCATTTTTTACAAAATAATGCAAATTTATCAGAAATTTAATATAAAGCAGATATTTAATTAGTAGAGTAATAAGAAACTAATTTGCCAGTCATGTAACTTCCTAATTATTATATCCTTTTTACATTACAGATACTTATACTTTTCAGAAAAAGAAATTAGATGTTAGAAATGTATAATGATAATATATTACCGAATTTTCCTGTATATAATCCGCAGCGGCGTATAATCCGCGGCAATTTTTTTTTCCGGCGAATAGTCTAAAATATGTACTGCTCATAATATAGGTGTCACATAAAATAAAAAAATGCACAGAAGGATTAAAAATTTAATAAATTTTATAGAAAAAAAGCATTTATTATGAAAAATATCAGTCTAGATCCAGTTTATCGCAAAGTGCGATAAACTTGAGATGAAAGCACGAGATCGATCAAGAGCAATAATTTTGAGAAGAGAGTCTTGTAATACTTTTCGATATTTAGCTTCTAATAACTTTTAAAACGATGTTAGACATATTTAAATTAATATATATTTGCTTCGTTAATATTTAAATGAAAGAAATGAATTATTTACAAATCGCGTATTTTATAAAAATTTTTTTAATACCTTGCGTGCTTTGTTTTTCACTTCACATTAACACATTTGACGCCATTGTTTTATTTGCGTTCGCTATAGCTTTTAATTTAAAATCTGCTGTGTAACTTAAAAATATTTGCTTCCATATGACGATATACGAATTTGAATATTTTCAAAACGAAACATCTCACGTCAAGGCAAATTGCAATATGACGTTAGCGAATTTACAACCGTAAAATCCTTAAGAGAAACCGAATTCGTTTTTGAACGTGATTGCACAAAGCCGATTATAGTGTAAATTACTCAGGTGTGTCCTGGTACCACCTGTTATTTATTTTATGAAACATAAAGAGTATTTCTTTCAAAACTTTCTTGTAAGCTTTTCTGATGGAGAATGTTTTTTATCAGATAATCCGCGGCGGCGTATAATACGCACAACGAAATTCGGAACTTTTTTAACACATAATCCGCGGATTATATACAGGAAAACACGGTATTTAAAAAAAAAAAAAAAATTCAAAATTTGTTATTTAAAATTATTATAATAATAAATATAAAAAAAATTATTGAAAATCTTTCACTAATTCCTTCTTTAATCTTCATTTCCCTTATGCAATAGTTTAAAAAAAAAATTCTAATGTGAGAGTACTTCCTTTTTCATATAATCTTAATTCTAGACATTCTTTTTTACCTCCAATACTTAAAAAATTGTAAAAATAATTCAACTTTGGTAACATACTTTACTGAAAGTTTGCTACCAAAAGCATATTTCCACTTTTTTTTCTTTGTGTATAAAAAGACTATACTTTCTTATAAAGTATCGTCTTAAGAGTATCTATACCTAATTTTTAAGATATGCTAATGATTATAAAAAAAGTATTTGATTTTGGATTTTTCTTCTCAAATAAAATTACTGTATTTTTTAAAGAAACAGGCAGTGCTACCATGGTTTTTAGAAGAAATTGTATTATTTACATTCAAAAGTTGCATTTTTAAAGATGTGCATTATTTATGTATACATAAAAAATATTCTGTCATTTGAAAAATAGGTAGGAAATATATAAAAATAACATCAACATTATCAGGATTCAAAGAAGCTAAAATTTCATTCCCTAATAAAAAGGTACAGCAAGGAAATGCATATGACAACTTAAAAAATTGGATTATTTAGAATCTAATTTAGATTCTCCACTATTCACATAAAAAGTGTGAATACTGAAGAATCTGATTTTGTAGACTTCAAAATGACACAGTTTACAGCAATTCTTTTAATAGACAAAACATTAAAATTTTATACTTTTTTAATTCATTATCTCCTTGTAACAATATTCTTTATGACATACGCAAGCATATTAAGCATCTCAACTTTTTTAAGTAAATGTATTTAAAAATATATATTTTCAACATTTCTCATGTACAACTTATTTTTGAATTATATATTCTTTTTAAAAGTCTTTCCCAGTTTGATTGCCTTACATTACTACATAGATAAACATTTTGAAACAAAGAAATTTGTGGTGATACCACTTTGAATTCTTTCAATTTAACTAAATAAGATCTTTACACTGATGCAGCCTTTCTTCAGGAAATAATTAAATATCAACTGCAAGGTTTTATTTCCTTTAGTAATATTTTATTCACAAAAAAATGAACACTCCATAGTTAACAATATTTAAAGCACTCAAGAAAATCGTTTTGATTACACTCAATACTAAAAAAAGCAGTTTTCCCATAATTCGTAATAGGAGTTAAAATCTGGAAAGAAATACCAAACATTTTACGAGCACATTAATCTAGAATAACTGCATATAGAATGAAATTGCAAAATCAGTGGTGTAATAAGCCCTCTTCTGGAGGTCATACTACTATTACCAAAAAAATCAACCACCCAACTCTCCAAATGCCTTTAGACAGCATGGAAAGAACATACGTGCTTGAAAGACCATTCGAGGTAGTTTTCCCTACCAGAGAAGAATGGAAAAACAGCGCGATTGAAATAAAAAGCAATGATGTTATCTGGTTTACTGATGGATCAAAAAAAGGCAACCTCTCAGGACTGGGGGTCTATGGCGTGGCACCAAGATTCAGCCTTTATAAAGGGCTTGGGGAACATGCCACTGTCTTTCAGGCAGAGGTTCTAGCTATTGCCAACTGTCTGCAGATAAATTTAAAGACGGGCTACCAAGGTAAGCGTATTCTTATTTTCAGCGACAGTCAAGCTGCATTGATGGCTCTCTACTCATTCCAAGTAAAATCAAAAATTGTAATGGAATGTAAAAATCTCCTTAAGGAACTGGCAAATGGGAATAAAATTATTCTTATTTGGGTGCCAGGGCATATAAGAATAGAAGGTAATGAAAGAGCTGATGAACTTGCAAAACAGGGATCCTCTTTCAATCCAATAGGAATGGAACGCTTTTGTGGGATCAACATGAAGACTACAAGGAAGGTCATTCAAAAATGGGGAAAACAGGAGATGAACAAAGTTTGGCGCGATTCTCCTGGACAGAAACATGCAAAAAGTATGATTTTCAACTCATCTGAGAAAATTGCATCTGATATTCTTAGACTCCCAAGATTGAAGACTCAAGCAATTGTAGGCTTCATTACTGGGTACTATCATTTCAGGAAAAACCTTCATACAATGGGACTTTTTAAACAGGAACCAATTTGTAGGAAATGCCATGCAGGGGTAGAATCAGTTCATCATATCCTATATGAGTGTGATGCTCTTGCCCTTACAAGATTCACTACTCTAGGTAATCCATATCCTAAAGAGTTACACCTAAACTCCATTGAAGGCCTATCAGACTTTATAAACAAAGTACGTGACCCAAGACAATGGAACTAGGAAAAAATTCGGCTTAGAGCATGGTACAAAATGCAACAATGCAAAGGTGCCACATATCTGACAAGTTCAAGAGAAGAAGAACACATTAATCAGTTTTTAATTTTAAAGCATACTAGAATTTAAAAGGCAATCTTATTTTATTTATGTTTGAGCAATACTATAATACTTTTTAACTGAAAATAAGTCACATCATTTGATTTACATTTTACATGACAAATAGGATCAGCTTTGATTTTTTACTCCAGCTTTTATAAACCTCTAAATCTATATTTTACTTTATAAATTCTAAACTTTATAAAAACAAATGCAATTTAAATTTAACAAGAAATATAAACAAAATCTAAAGTTTAGAACTTGACAACATTTAAGAAAAATTCAGAATTTTACATTAATGCGAAATACACATAAACCAAGATATTCAGAATAAAACAATTAATACAGTAAAAATATTTACAACATATAATAAAAATAAAATGAAAAATGCATATATATATCTTTTTTCAAAAAATTAAAAAATAAAAAATGTGTTATATAAAAGAATGAACTTTTTCACCTTAAAATAGCAAAACTATTTATCAAGGATAGTGCAAAACATCTTATTTACTTGATACTCTTAAATGTAAAAATTGAAAATTGATTTAAAAAAAATGAATTTACCACATATGCAAGCTTATAAAATTCGATAAAAAGTCTTGAGCCATAACTTATCAGAAAATTTAAATTATTTAAATTTTATACATAGCACTTTCTCAACAGTTTGCAGTATCACTTTTTCAAAAAAAGGTTACTTTTCAAATGATGAAAACTTTTTCAGATGAAAATTTTCAATTTGTAATTCCTGATATATGCTATCAAAAACAGTCACATTTAATATAAAAAAAAAAAGCTGAATAAAACAAAATAACATTAAGTTGGGAAAAAGTTTGGAATGAAACTACAGATTGATATTTAAAGCTAGCTTGCAGTTGTGAAGAATATGAAAAGCAAACATCATTTTATTCTTTTATGTTTCATGTCAAGTTCCTTTACAAATTGATAAACCCATCATAAAGCTGAAGTATAATTGATAAGCCATATTTACAAATATAATCATTATCATTATGGAATTAATTTGCAAGAATTACATCAAACCAAAATTTACATAAATAAATGTATTTTTTCCATATCTTTAAAAATATAATGATGGTTAACAATGATCTTTTCATATTTACTCAATTTTTGAAGATGTCTCTAAACTTTATGAGATTATATTATTTAGAAAATTATTGAACAAATTCTAAAATTAATATATAATGTCTGAAATTGTTTAATGGACTAATAGTAATTATCAGATAGAGGACAAAATATCATCAAAGCAATTCTCAAATTTTAATAGTTCTAAAGGGTCAAATAATGAAAGTCAGTTAGTTTCACTCAAGTTTTTTGTACTTTTAATATTTTAAAAATAATTTTCAATTAAAGATTAGTAACAGAAAAACAATATTTTATATAATTGTGAAAGAAAATATATTTTATTTATAAGTAATATGGTTTAATTTAATATGCTAATAGCGCTTTAATTTCAACACATAGTAAAAATAATATTAAAACATATATTTTCATTCTTAAAGTAACTAAACAGAAATAAATCAAATTAAAAATAGGATTTTCAAATAAATTAGTTTTGACACTACATAGTGAGCAACAAAATAGCAATGAATTAGAAAGCAGTTTGTGCAATTATAACAATTCAAAAAGATTATATGTGGACTCTATTTCCACTCTCAATCAATGCTGGACCAACCAAAAATCCTGGATTACTTTCAATCTTTTCATGACAAGTACATGCAGAAAGTATAACAGTAACGTTCATCTTCAATTACCTACTATTGAGATCAAACCAGGTATCTAATGAATCAAACTACTTCAGCAAAGGATCAGAAAACTAAGCTCCCCCAAATCATTTTATATTTTCCACAGTAATTCTAAAAATATTATGGAGTGAATAAATATTTTATGATAACAATTGTTAATGATATAACTCAATATTATATCACGCGCTGTAAATTTTTCATTTTACGGTGCGTTTTAAATCGGTGTAATATGATATAAAGTATCTTGCATTGTTCCTGGAAGTTAAAATAATCAATTTAGCATAGTTTTATAATTCTTACTTGAACTTTTTTTCGTATTCCATGACCACTTGGTTGCCTGTGGTGGGCAGCCATACCAGTCGGTGCAGGAGTTAACATTTTTTTTTCACAACACAAAATCTGAAATCTTTCATAATATGCGAAGGAATCATTTCTTACTAATTACATTTATATAGATCTCACATGTTCATTGACACTCTAAAAAACACATTATCATAAATGGAAACAATACAAACTTAAGTATTCACGCATTTTTCCATCTCTTGTTTATGGGAATTTCACCGACAAAACTTCAAATACCATGTCATGCTTTGATCAACATAAGGATTCATTCTATAAAAGAAATAGTGAAATACATGCACATCCTTTACAAATTGCAGTATTCGAAAGTTAACATTTCAAATTACAGTTCGAAATTGAGTGTAACATACAATTTCTTCGTCATATAGGATAGTACATAGCTGCATCATATAGATTTATTCATCTTTTAGGTGTTGATGGATGCTAAATTCTCCGGGTCAAATTTTTAAAGAATATTGGTTGCTTCGCTCTAATCGTGATCTAGTGATGACTCCACTCTTTAGGTTAATATAGTTTCAGTTTCAAACAAAACCACTATTGAATAACGACAGATGAGCGTTTAGATAAGGCATTGAGGACTGCCTAAGGCTGTCAGGGAAGGCAATCTGTGCATCTTGAGCGCAGATTGCCTTCCTAGAGTACTTTTCACAGATAGTGCTTCGTATTCACATTTTGCAAATGAGGAATGCCTAAAACTCCCAAGTACCCACTCCAACAGATGTGCATGCAGAATGCAGAGCCACAACATGCATCTCCAGTTGTTCAGCAGTAACTAGAATCAACCCCATGACCTAATGCTCAGAACAGCGCTATCCTGCTACTAAGCCATGGTGAGTCCCGAAAGATTTGATTTGCTTATTGCTCAACGGTCAATTTTTGAAAACGAGAGCTGATACTAGAGATATACACCTACAGCTTAAAGTGGATTCCGAACCAATACGAAACATCCAAACAAAAGGTAGGATTCGAACCCACGAACTGTTGAACCGCAGACCAGAACGATAACCCTTCAGCTGTTAGCTCAATGAGCACCGAGATGTAAACGTTGTATTTTTGCATTTTACATGCTCACTTCTTGGAGTTTATGCTTTTAGAAAAGCCTTTAAAATGGTTTTCTTCTTTTTTCCAAGCCTTATCTTAGAAAAAAATTTAAAGTAGCAACTTATCTAACAAAATAGTCAAACATATATTCTATGGGATTCAGGTCTGGAGATTTAGCTGACCACTCCATTGGCTCCAAACCAAGTTTTCGAGATATTCCTCAACAACTACAGCTAAATGAGGTCGTGCGTTATCATCCATCAGAATGAAATCATTGTCAATTGCACCTGCAAATGGGTGGACATATGGATAAAGGATATCATCTTGATATCTCACGCTAGTCACAGTTCTTCTCTGGAACACATGCACGACAGTGTAACCACCAAGTGAGATTCCTAACCAAACCAGTATTCTACCACAGTGGTAACTGCGTCTTTCCGCAGTTACCACTGTGGTAGAATACTGGTTATCTGGTCTGGTAGAATACTGGTCTGGTTTCCGCAGTGTTAGATTGATAGTATCTGGTGCTTTATTCCCTGGTGCTATTTATCAGCACATCTCCAGAATTGGTCATCCGTATTAATCTAGACTCTTCTATAGAAGTGCGTAAGTACAGCGTTTCTGGTCCAAGAAACATGTTTTCTTGCCCAAGATTAGGAAGTCCTTCTTTGTTGTCCAGTGAGAAAAACACACACAACTGTTCATCTTCCATAAAGATCTGCACTTGAAGACACGAAGACCTCCCTGATGCTACAGAGTGGTATGCAATAAGTTATGCTACAAAATGCTTCTTAAACTATAAAATGAAAAAACTATAAAATGGTCTTTTGCTGGTGTTATAGCTCGTGGTCTGCCTGGAATGTCGTCTAAACATAACAGGATTGGTTTGATATTAATTCCAGAGATGGTGGGCGACATTGTGAAACACTTTAATGTGGAGACAGTGGTGTTGTGCTAATTTTTTTTTACCAGAACGCGTATATGTAATTATATAGACAGGGCAGATCTTGGGTAGGCGGCCGCTCTGTGCGGTCTCATGTCCCAAATTTAACGACGGGGGAGGGGTGATTTTCCATGTTAATCCTGGCGGCGACGGTTCGTTTTAGGTCTCATGTCCCAAATTTGACGACGGGGGGGGGGGAGATTTCCCCCTATTTTCACCTGTCGCCAGGATCGGCCCTGTATATAGCATAAAAAGGAAAGGAAACGAAACTCATTACGAAACCCATTTTGTATATATATATATATATTTGTATGTATATATGTATATATATGTTTATTACAATAATAGGAACGTTTGATAAAAATTAGTTAACAAATTATAAAATACGCATAGTAGATACTCAAACAATATTGCATAAATATTTTTAACAATACATGAAAACATTAATGGTTCTTATAAAATATTCCAAATAGAATTATGTTCAGGATCTTGTGGTTGAAGTTTCCTTGTTTTGTTGTCGTCCGCTGAACGATGAGACCTTAACCAAGTTTTTGCATAATCATCTGGTTTAAATAATTGTTGTGGTGGACCATTCATTTTTATAAATAAAAGGTTTGCTAGATTTTCAATTAATATTCTATTTCTTTATTCATTTGAAATAATATTCATATTACTGAATCCGCGCTCACACTCTGCCGAACTGCAAGGTACAATATTTATGTATTGAGTTAAGATTTCTACATCTTCAGGAATTACTTTGCCTCCAGTATCAATATAATCTCTAAGCGCATTGATACATCGCATTGGTGATGTTAAATTAAATCTGGTGCATAATGACTGGATTTCATTTTCTCCATAGCCAATTTCAATATCTACTGGCCACTCCGTTGGATCGAATACTCGAAATTCACTCATCAAATCATTTTCTGTATGTAGTCTTCTAGTCATATTATTAATGAGACTTACAAAGAATCGATTTCTGTTAATAATAGTAATTTTTTTATTATCTGTTAAAGTTAATGTTCCTAATTTCATCACTTGAACAGACTCTGATGCTTCTATTTGTTTCCTTTTTTAACGTCTTTTTGTGATTCCAAATAGCGAATAGTTCGGTAGATTAGTTTGTCCGCATATACTATCGTTACACTTCTGTTCTGTAACGCTTCAGACAAGATGAAAAGTTCATACAAAACGTCATACATTAATGCCAAGTTAATTATAAACTGTTTAGACATGATATATTTTTTTAGACCAATGTATACACTCTGATCAGTTTTTGAACGAGTTTCATCAGTTGCGGCTTGTTGAAAATGTTCAGGAAGAGATTTTAAATTTTGCCAAACTGCATTAACAGTTCTGAATGAACTAACTATCCACCTTACTCCTAAAACACGTCCAATTTTTTTAATTTCTTCACCCAAATTTTCAGCGCATGATTCTAGTTCGCGTTGATTTTTAGGAGATTTATGATAAATGGTATGTAATTTATCGATAAATATGTGAAAATGGTTAATACCATTTACTTCCGCTACAGCATCGTTAACAGAGAGCTCCAGACGATGATTTAAACAGTGTCACGTGATTATTTTTGGAAATTTATTCAATAATTTTGTAGCTACTCCTCACCTTTTTCCTAATATTACGCTTGCTCCGTCACTGGTAAATTCAATTAAATTTTGTTTCAAATAATTCTCGTCGAAGCCATATTTTTTCAAATTATTTAAAAGGTATTCTATAATGGTGGATGCTGTTTGATCGGACAATTCTATTAAATCAAAAAAAAAAAAAAAGGAATCGTGGTTCGCTGATTTTATTTATTTCGAATTTTAAATATTGTAACGGACATAGTAACAGCGCAACGGACCTAATAACAGCGCCCCTCGCGGAGAACTAAGGAAGTCGAAGGCAGTCTGACAAAAGCAACAGGAGAGACAGGACGTCTCTTAAATGTGCCCACGAGTGTTACAATGTATATCAATGTTAAGTGTTTTGTGTTGTGTGTGGTGTGTTGTAATGTAGGCTATTAAAAATAGTTTCATGTACGATGACGAGCTTCATCATTCGGCAACATAAAGAAATTCACCACAAAAAAAATTGGCGCCCAACTCGCGGCTTGTTTTGTTTGGCTCAGGTTTTAAGCCTAATCCTAGGTGCTGAAAACCGTCTAAGTGATAGGCACTGGAAAGTCCTTATCTTCATTAGCGGATTACTTCAAAGATAAGTAGATTTGTTTTGTTTTGATTTTAAATATCAAAGTGTACATTTTAATCTTTGCCACCCTGGCAGTAAAAGAAAATAACATCTAGTTATTCAGAATTTATTAGTTGAAAATATTGCTGCCTCAAATATATTTATTATTTGATCTGATGTAAATGCACGAAAAAGAACTGTTTCGAAATGAGTAACAGCGGAAATGAAAAAACAAAATTGAGTAATATTTCTTTCAATTAGATTTTTATTCTTTGTTTATTTTGGTGTCTTATCATATAAATTTATTTTTTAAAAGGAAATAGCAGCGGTGAAGATATTAGAATTTATTCTTTGTATTTCTTGTAAATTGCATATATTTTAATGATATTTTGAACAGTATATAATGTGTCGAAAGCATTTAATATCTAGGAAATGTAATAAAATATTTCAGAATATTTAAATATTTAAAGAGTATTAAGCAAGTGTATTTTTATAAAAGGGTTATTTCGTATCACTTGTATATGGCATTTATCCACAGCAAATTTTTCTTTCTATATTGCGTGTTCTTTTATATTTAATGCAAATGTTAATGTTTCATTGAATTTTTCTTGCAGTAAAGTGTTGCTATTTTGTATCTTTATTAGAATATTAATAGTTAATTTGTATATTGTGAAATATTATTGAAATTCAGGTTCATAGGACTCTAAAATACCAAGTCATATTAGCATTTTTAGGACATTGTTTTCTTTAAATAAAAATGGCATCATATTTGGGAAAAGGACGTAAAGAAGATCTCAGGCTTCTTGCACAAGAAATGGGGTTAGACGGGGCAGACGGTCTAAAGGTCCTAGAATTAAAAGATTTGATCACAAAGTCACCAAACTATGATGAGGACTTAGTAAAGAATATGTTAACTAATATAATCGAAGAACGAATCCAAAAAGAGAAATTAGATGAAGAAGCTGCTAATGCTAGCAAACTTGACAAGGAGAGAGCTTTTGAATTGGAACGTCTGAAACTACAACTTGAAAGCCAAAGGATCATCCAAAATACTGCAACAACTTCTAATGTAGTAAACAATCCACCATAATTGGACCTACAAGGAATCCTCCCTCGATTCAATCCTGAAGAAGGTGACATGGCGATGTTTCTCAATCTTTTTGAACGCCAGCTGAAGTTTCTGAAAGTTCCTGAAGAAACTTGGGTTCCCTATTTGATTGGACGATTGCCAGCTGACGTAGGAAGGCTTATAGCCCAAGAACCAGAGGAAGAATTTAATGATTACAAGAAAGTGAAGATTATGCTTTTAAGAAGATTCAAATTGACTGCAGACAAGTATAGGCAATTGTTTTCAATGCATCGCAAAACTTCTGATCACAATTGGCGTGATTATTATTTTGAATTATCAAGTTATTTTGAGGGTTGGTTGTCTGAACTTCAAATTAAGGATTTTCAGCAGCTGAAAGAACTTATGATAGCTGATCAAATCAAGAAAAGAGTGCCTCAAGAAGTAAAAGAGCATCTTATTGATTTATGGCCTGATTTAAACTCACCCCTTGAGTTAGTAGAGAAGTTGGATACTTATGATTCCCTACACATTAATCAAAAGAAGAACCTAGCTTCCTCCGATACAAGAAAACCTCCAAATACTCGACATGAAGATTCAAAACTAATGTTCAATAATAAGACATTTCGCTCTGAAAAAGTTAATAGGTCCAAGCCAATTAACAACTCTGAGAAACCAACGTTGACCTGCTATGGTTGTGGAAGACCAGGTTTCATTAAAACGAAATGTCCAACTTGTAATCCTTCTGCAAGTTTAGGTTCTACTCATTTCGACAAAATAGAAATTCATTCTTTACATACCCCTACTCAGAATTCTATTATTAACCTAACGATAAATGGCATATCGGGAACAGCATGTGCTGATAGTGGTGCAACCCATTCCATTGCTGGTGAAAGATTATATCAAATCCTTAAAGAAGAAGGATCTAAATTTGAGAAATCCTGTCTCACCATGACACTTGCTGACGGTACCCAGAAAGTGAGAGACGTTTACACAACCTGTGTAACTGTCGGACTTGAAGGTCGACATTTCTCATTGACCTTGATGGCTCTCCCAGATGCTAAAAGGAATCGTACCCTGCTTGGTACGGATTTTCTTGAGAAAACTGGCATAGTACTAAATCTTCGAGATCGAACTTGGTACTTTGATGATAACCCAAAGAAACGGTTCCAGTTTGCTGAAACTCTATTAGCCCAATCCTGCGACTTGAATGAAACTGCTACCCTAGCAAGCCCTCACCTACTTCGTTCAGACGAAGGTGAACAGTTAACTGAAAACCAACGCAAGCAAATGAATTCCCTCATTTCTCAGTATGAAAATTGCTTCCGTCCAGGGGGAGACCCGACACCTTTCATCGAACATCGAATTGACACTGGTGATGCTCCTCCAGTAGCTACTACGCCTTATCAACTTTCACCTGCCCGGAAAGACATCCTAAAGAAAGAGATCGAAGCACTTCTTGCTTCAGGTGTGATAGAAGAATGCGAATCACCGTATGCTTCACCCGTGGTTCTTATTCCGAAACCAAATGGAGAATTTCGTCTTTGCATTGACTATAGGAAACTAAATGCTGTTACCAAGTCAGATCAATACCCGTTACCACGAATGGACGATCTTTTACAAAGTGCAAAGCAAACTGCTTACATGTCGACAATAAATCTAAAATCAGGATACCACCAAATAAAAATGTATCCACCAGATAAAGACAAAACAGCCTTTGTTTGCCCATTTGGTGTTTACAGATTCACCAGAATGCCTTTTGGATTGAAAACGGCACCAGCCACTTTCCAGAGACTTATGGACCTTTTCTGCAATGGATTAAAGGTTAATACTTTAACATACTTGGATGATATTATTGCTATGTCTTCAACTTTCGAAGGACACCTAGAAGATTTGAAAGCTGTATTTGAACGACTCCAAAAGTTCAAATTGCATGCTAATCGTGCAAAATGCCATTTTGCTTGCTCGAAAGTCAAATATCTGGGACATAACATCACAAGTTCTGGAATAGAAGTAGACCCTGCTAAAGTGACAGCCATTGTCCAAATTCCCTCACCAAAGAATGTAAAGCAGTTACAGAGTTTTCTTCAAACATGTAGCTGGTATCGTCGTTACATTCCTAATTTCGCAGAGATCTCAAGGCCGTTGAGTAACCTTACTAAGAAGCGCTCCACTTGGAAGTGGGAACAGGAAGAACAAGCGGCTTTTGAATGTTTGAAAAACGCTTGATTTCACCCCCTGTGTTGAAACAAGTAGATGAGACCAAACCTTTTATTCTCAGAACGGACGCTTCAAATTACGCACTGGGTGCAATACTAACTCAAGGACAAGGCCCTGAAGAACATCCAATCGAGTATGCTATCCGCCTGCTAACATCAGCCGAAAGGAATTATACGACCACAGAACATGAAGCCTTGGCAGTTATATGGTCTTTGGAAAAGTTCCGAGGTTACATCGAAGGATCTCCAATAACAGTTATAACTGATCATCAGCCCTTAAGATGGTTACTAAGTCTCAAATCACCTACTGGTCGCCTTGCAAGGTGGGCGTTACAAATCCAATCGTATGATTTAAAGGTAGAATACATTACAGGAAAAGCTAATGTAGTAGCCGACATGCTATCCAGACCTGTGTGCAAGCATGAAGAAACAACCTGTAATCTATGCACTGTTGTCGTTGACTTACCATCACGAAGTGCACGTGACATCAGAACTGAACAACTAAATGACCCAGACATAAAGAAGATAATTGATTGTTTCGAAAGTGGAACAAAAGATGAAAATTACATGAATTGGACCAACCGAGGATACATCATGTCTCAGGGAGTTTTATATCGTTACGCTCCAGAATCTGACTCGGAAGAGGCCCAACTGGTAGTCCCTGTTCAGGAACGAGAAAGAATCTTAAAAGAGTATCACGATTCCCCATATGCCGGACATTATGGTGCAGAACGCACTTTCTACAAAATTGCCTCTCGTTATTATTTCCCTGGAATGCGTTCATACATAACTCAGTACATAAAAAACTGTGCTGATTGTAATCGGTATAAACCTTCGAACCAGAAACCAGCTGGACTTCTGAGGACTCCGGTGTACTCTCAACGATTCGAAACACTTTCCATCGATTTGTTCGGACCTTTGCCTGAAAGTCCCAATGGAAAGAAATGGATTTTCATTGTGGAAGATTGCTGTACTAGATGGGTTGAGCTGTTTGCTCTCACCCAAGCCACAGCGAAAGAATGTGCAGTAACTTTGTTAGAAGAAGTAATATTACGATATGGTCTACCCAGGCGACTGATTAGTGACCATGGTTCACAGTTTGTGGGAGCAGTGATGCAACAACTATGTTACCTATTGCAAATTGATCAAGCTGTAATACCTGTATACCACCCACAGGCCAACCCTGTTGAGCGAAAAAATCGGGATTTGAAGCCAAGACTCGCAATCTTAGTTCAAGATCGACACGATCAATGGGAAGATAAGCTTCCAGTAATAAGGTTCGCCATGAACAGTGCTAAGTGTGATACAACAGGAGAAACTGCTGCTTACCTACAATTCGGTCGAGAAATGAGAACAATCGATGATGTGACAAACGACTTCAGAGCTATTGTAAACAACGAAAATTTTGTTCCCGAAATCACCCCATACTTAAAAAGACTGGCTAATATTTCTGCTGAAATAAGAGAAAGAGTAGAAATGAAACAAGATGAAAGGAAGGTTTATGCAGATAAGCGACGCCGTAAAGCCGTTCAGTTTAAACCTGGTGATAAAGTTTGGGTAACTCTGCATCCCCTTAGCAATGCTGCTCGTAAGAAAACAGCTAAATTCATGCCAAAAAGAGACGGACAGTACGTTGTGGTAACCCAACGTTCTCCGACAACGTATGAAGTGGCCCATCCTGATAATCCTGAAGAGATTCTGGGACCCTACCACACGTCTGCCCTTCGTCTTTGCAGTGACTATGAGGCGACCCCAATTATGCCTCTGCGAAAACGTGGTCGTCCAAAGAACCCTAACTCAAATTATGCCTTGCTGGTTCCTGATCGAGGACGAATTTACGGAACCAGAGGGGGAGTCTGTAACGGACATAGTAACAGCGCAACGGACCTAATAACAGCGCCCCTCGCGGAGAACTAAGGAAGTCGAAGGCAGTCTGACAAAAGCAACAGGAGAGACAGGACGTCTCTTAAATGTGCCCACGAGTGTTACAATGTATATCAATGTTAAGTGTTTTGTGTTGTGTGTGGTGTGTTGTAATGTAGGCTATTAAAAATAGTTTCATGTACGATGACGAGCTTCATCATTCGGCAACATAAAGAAATTCACCACAATATATATTTAGAGTAGATTTTTTACTTAATGTTGTAGATTCATCAATGAGAATCAAAATCTTTCCATTTGTTTTAATAATTTCTGAACAATTTCTTAATTTCATATTTTTGGATATGTGATTAATTATATTTGTGCAAGTATATCTGGACCGTAAACCAGGTGCCAAAATTGTTCCATTTAATTCTTGCAATTGCAATAAATTATAATAATCCGAATATGGTCGGTCGTGTTTGGCTAAATAATAAGCAGTTCTAAATACTATAGACGTGCTCTTAATAGACGCCTTATTTAAATTGTCTATTACATTTTCTATTGGCTGATGCTGTTCGTTGTTTAAAAATTTTTCTGAATTAATGTGCGCTGTTGTTTTCGCGTGTTCAAAAAAATTTTTTTTTTCTTAATGACGTTGACTGCGGTTTTTTATCTTTAACGTAGTAAGAAATGGATGTGGAACTCCATTCCTTTGAAATATTTACACGATGGCTTATAGATACCCCTAAGTGCTGTATTTTGTTACAAAAAGAGCAACCTAATTTTCCGGATTCGGAAAGTAACCAAGGAAACTGTCTTTTCTTTTCTAACCACATTTCCGCACTCTAAATATTAGGCCACGAGACTTTGTCAGAATCGTTATCATTATAAGTACTTGTTGACGTTGATGCTATGGCTGCAAGTTCAACAGATTCCAGTTGATCAGCGTTGAAGTTGGTGTTGGATACTTGGCTCAATGTTGCATTTTCCTGGGTCATTGACTCATCTTCGCTGCTAGTTTTTAGTTTCTTTTTAAAAAAAATCGGTGATGGTACTGTTTTTTCTTTTTTCACTCATATTGAAATTACTAATAAAATAAATACTATTATTTAATAGGAAAATAAACGGACATTTTTTTATTAATAATGAAAACGAAATATACTTACACTATATTAGATTAAAGATTATAGAAAAATGCTACTACTACATACATATACGTAGCGAGCACGTAATCTTGTAGCGAGAGGTTCTTAGAAATATGTGAAATTGACACTAAGGCAAGCCGCACATTGAAGCGACAGCAGACAGGCAGCATGACGTCGTGCCGTCATGCTGCCTGTTTGCTGTCGCCTCAATGGCGATATCAATATGGATAGATGTTTCCAAACAGTTTCTAAATTTTAAAAAAGTTACAAATTAAAATAATCTTGTAAAATTAATTTAAATAAATATTAGAATTAAGAATCTCTATCCTTATGAATTTCTATGGATTTTAGAATTCATATTTCTAGTACATTAATATAATATTGTTCAAACTAGCTTTTAGCTAGTATGAACAATTAAAAGATTTACCATTTGGATTGCTCAATTATTTTACAATACTTTGTGTAATATATGAAAAATTTCCAAAGAAATTCTTAAGTATTTTTAGTTTTGTACTGATTTATATTGAACTATTAGGTTATATTACATAAATGTACATTTATACTTATGCAATATAACAAATTTAAAGTATGAAATAACTAACAAAAATGTGTAAACAGTTATTAATATATTTAAAATAACCAACAAAATGCTTGCCATTTTTGAACCCGTTAACTAAAGAAACGTATTAAGAATATTCAATATGCTTTTGGCGGAAATATCAGAAATTTATCAGTTTGGAGACTATACTGTGCGTGTGTGTTTGATAGTTATCTCTGGAATATTTTATAAAAAAAACTTTCTACGAGGGCGGCATTTTTTGGGCTATTATTTGATTAGCTATTGTTTGATATAGGTTTGATTAATTGATTTAAATAGATTTTCAGATGTATTTTTAAAAGAAATTTTATATAGTTTTGAGTAAATATTTGCAGTTTGTTATAAAGAGATTATTTTTTGCTCCTTTAACAAACCTCTTATTCTCTGACTAGTATTTAATGTATATGATTTAGCTTAGTTTTAAAATTAACATGTCATAGCAAAAGATTATTATGATCTTATTCCCAAATAAATACTGGAAAGTAATTAACTAATTTACTTTTAATAAATGTCACATAAAAATCAAACTTAATTTCAATTATAACTTTACACCAAACAATAAATTCATCACTTTTCTTATTTAGAAAAAATTCCAGTTTGTGCGTGTATTTGACTCCATTTTAGCCATGGACATTATTTAAAAAAAAAAAATTAGTATAAATTTAATGATGTGTTAATCATATTACAATATTAATAAATTGGATTGAAAATAATGTACCTTTGTTTTTAAAGTACAGTGAATAACATTCAATAGAAATCGGTTGAGTTTTGAAATAATAATCGCAAATTTCTTAAGTTTTATATCGTGCCTATTGAGATAATTTTATATTTCAAATGCGAGACACCAAACTTTAAATATTTAATAAAATCGTCAATGCTTTAGCCACATAGTTCTCAATCAATCACAGAAAAGGAGGATACCCGCTCAGATGAATTGCGCATGCGTGAGATCTTCGGCCAGCCGCAAACTATCGGTGGTTTCGCCGGAAAGATGACACCGGCGAAGCTCGGCGACACTGGGCGAAAACAAGGTGAAGGAATGACGTCAGATAACGTCACGAAATAGGCGTTCCAAGAGACACTTTTTGTATTCAAGCAAGTTAGATATATCTGGCAGGGCACCGGCGACAACGCGAATTTCATTTACATGTTTTTTCTTAACACATATATTTATATATATTGTGTAATAAATAATAATGAAGCAGTATAGAACTACAATATTATTTATGAAATCTTTGAGTTATGAAATTTTATTGATAAGAATAAAATATATTTTAATTTCATGTGAAGAATTATTAATTTATAATACCATGAATATTTTACATTTATTTTATAGAATAAGCTAAAATGAATTAATAAAGAGAAATTGTAAAAAATTATAATAATATTTGTGTGTGCGAAATAAATTTAATAATTAATTTTTTAAACAGCTAGGAATGCATTACAAATTTGAGTTATTCCAAGAAATAATTTATATTATAATAATACTATTTGCGAAATTATGTTGTATTTCTTTTTATATTTGTGAAATCTGTTGTCAGATTCAAAATTTCATTGGTTGAACGAAAGAATGACGTCAAATAACTACGTCATAGTTTCCTCCCCTTATTTCGGCGGTGAATTCTCGGTAAATTCGCTCTGCTAGGTGTTTCCGGCGAATTCGTCGATAGTTTGCGGCTGACGTCGCTTCAGAATGTGGTACTTTTCAACATGTCTCTCGCGTGCAGCAACGCGGCCAGGAAGCGATAGGTGTATAAATTAGTACTTAATAAAAAACATAGCAAGATTTATTTCTTCAGACTGTCAGAATAAATGTTGACATTCATGTTTCTTTTGTTATAAATTCATGCTTAAAAAAAAGAAAAAGTTATTTTCTCCAACATTAATTTATAAAGTTATTCTAAATTGTTCATTAAATTTATATATAAACTGCTTTCTTTTCAAAGCAACTTAATTTTCTTAATAAGGAGAAAGTGCATTGCATACTTTTAAGCAAATTATTGAAAAGTATTTAAATATAAAATGTAATGTTCTTTTCTGAAAATTTAAAAACTATTGATTTTTTCAAGGGATCTTAAATATTTGACTGTAACAAACTTTTTATTTATTTTAATGAATCTTTGATAAAAAAAATAAATAAATAAAAAAAAAATCAAAACTTTTCATACTTTCAGAAATATTTCAAAATTCCCAAGACCTTTGGAAATTCTCTAGCTTTTTTCTCACATTTAAAACAATTAAAATAAATAAAAAGATAACTTAATAAAAAGATATTGAGAACTATGTATATAACCTTTTTTATTCTCAAAAAATGTTTACAATGTGAAAGCAGAGCTTTATATTAGGTTGTGGAAAATGAAATTCATTATATTTTCTCTGTAGATGGCTGCAGTGATCGATATCTTATAAAGTATTTATCAAACAATTTCCTATTTAAGCTCGTTAGAAAGGGTTAAAAAGGTAGCATTTCGCTCTAAAAATGTTTTATTTTATTATATTTTTTTTGTCAATTTAATTGTGAGTCATCGTGTGTTTAAAATGAAAGCCAACAAAGAAAAACATTTACAGAACAATTTTTTCAGTTTTCTTTGATAACTCTAAAATGCAAAGCTGGCGGCTGAAATTGTGGGTAGTGTATTCAGCCACGAAAGTGTAACAACCAATTATGTACAGTTTCGGATTCATCGATTCCGTTCAGGTAATTTTGATGTGAAAGATGCTTCTCATCCTGGTAGGCCCATCGTCGAAAATGATAATAAAATCACAGAAATGATCAAAGTTGACCGGTATGTTATCAGTCGCAACATCATCAAGAAACTGAAGAAAAAAAAACATTTTTTAACCATGTGCTCAAATCGAATCCACACAACATGTTACTTAAAGTCTTGAAGTTCACCAAATATAATGGATTTCTTTCCTCTCTATCTAATATAAATATTATTATTTGGCTGTGATTAGTAAAAAAAATAAGTGGAGTTACATTGCCCTGTGTTACCGGAGCAAACTTGCCCGAAATGAGTGTTGGGCCCAAGTTTTGATTGACAATATCCATTCGTAATATTCCCACTCGCATTGTTCAGCATCCAACCAGTGTCATTCGAATATGTAATCTGAGTTAGATATTGAACGCCTTCCCATGACTAATGCACATAAGGAAAGACATAATGTGAAGTTGGCCTTGGAAAATAGAATCACTGACCATTAGTCAAGGAATGGGTTTCTTTGTAACACGTCCAATACTCTCTCTCATTCAGTAAGACAACATTTGGAGTAGTAGTGCGGCAAAATGGATTTTATGTGACAACCTAGCTAACCCATGTTTTATAAATTCTCTAATTTTATCACTCCTTGCGAAAGTAATTAACGATATTCACACTTGAAACTATTGATTATATTGTTGCATGGGCTGAAACGGGAGTTAGATAAGGAGACGGAAATTCCACAGGATATGCCTTAAAAATTGTGAATTTTGATTACAGTAACACAATTCGAAGAATTTATTACTATCAACAATTCGAAAGGTTTACGATTCTCCAATGAAAACATTAATCCAAAATTTTCAACCATAAAATATAAAAAACAAAAAAATGGATTATTAAAAATAAATGAAGAAAAAGAGGCATAAAAAGGAGCTCACGAAAAAGATTTTTCAAAATTTTGGTTCGTAAATGAGAGTTAAAATTATCTATGCGTCTATGGGAAAATTTTATGGAAAATTCACAAGTTGGTAAAATCTTGAATGTTCATGAATTAGAGGTTCACAATGAAAGCCTACAAGGGTTAATACAAACACTGTACAATGATTTAGAAACCGTTCGTATTTTTATTTAAATTCTTCCTAGGGGTAAAATAATGTGTTTTATGGCTGATTAACTTGTTTGTCTAACGCAAAAATAGGTCTCACCCGTAAACTAGTTAATAATGGTTGATTGCTAATAAGAGCTGTCCATTTCAAATGAGTTTAACAGTGTTATGAATTGGTGGTATATAGAGTAATACCTCATTTTATTCTCAAGGTTTTTAATAAGCCCAAAGTTAGTGCTTGTTTTTTGACTCCTCCTGTTGAAAATGGGACATGTTTTGCTTCCACAAAAACAGACAGGAACAGAAAAATTGACGAGTGCTATTCTTGTGGTAGATATACAAAGCTCTTCGCTATAATGTTAAAATAATTAAAGTGTAAGACTGCATTTCACTACGACTGAAGAAATATGAGAAAAATGACACGTCTTTTTCACCATTTAAAAAGGAGCTTATTGTTATTGTCTTTTTAGCAAGGGCTTCGAATTTGAAGCTGATGAATCTGAAAATCAAGAGCGATGTTAGAAGTTTACAAAAGTTACACACACACACACACACACACACACACACACACACACACACACACA
>JAPDSC010036855.1:363058-426861 GCA_026290005.1 Latrodectus geometricus
CACACACACACACACACACACACACACACACACACACACACACACACAGAGAGAGAGATAATGTAGTAAAAGGAGTAATTCCTGTAATATTATCAACAATTAAAAATTCCATCAGTACATAAAAACTACTATCTTTATTCATAGATAAAAACGATGATTTCAATGATTTAGACAAAAATATTCAATTTTCAGGTATCTAATATTTTGTCTCGATCCGTTCATAAATCAGAAAGAGTCCAGCAAACACACAAATGTCGGTTACATTAAGGGCCAAAATTGGTTTGCTGATTAGAGTAGTATCGGATCAATGTCGGCAAGCGGTACCACAACCCGCCAAAACATGTCCACCCCGGCAAATGTGGGAGGCATTGAATGATGTATCGGCAAAGCCGACGTAACCGCTTGCCCGATATTTTATCGATGTCATTCCGTATATGTATGTGGATCGAATGCCTGTGATAAATGGCGCAGCATCGTCAACCACTAAATGATCGACAGCATTCCACTATTTAGAAGATATTTCTATTTTCTTACTGTATGCGCGATTTCTAATAGCGTGTACATAATATTTTTGCGGGAAATGTATTATTGTCACTTGTATTAATAAAACTGTCATTCGTAATGTACATTCATGATTTTTTTCTCAACAAATATGTTTAAATTTTGGTCTCAGGAATAACAAATTAATTCATTAAAATTACCGTCGGTTACTGCATTAGTTAATACTTCTGTTTTTCTGTAATTTTTTTTTCTACTGATATTTTCAGTAGAAAAGCAGTCAACTTCTTATTTTTAAAAAATAAGAGAAATATTTCTGATTTAGATCTATTAAGAGTGGTTACAGTTTTTCTAAGTTCTAATTAATTGTATAAGACAGATTTATATTGAAAATGATTTCTATATTTTTATAAGAATCACTAAAAATGAATTTTTTAAAGAAAATTACTTATTGCAACCCAGCAAACACACAAATGTCAGTTACATTAAGGGCCGAAATCAGTTTGCCGATAAGAGTAGTATCGGAGCAATACCGGCAAACGGAACCACTACCCGTCAAAACATGTCCGCCCCGGGCAAACGTGGGCCAAATGTATGGCATGGCATTGGAACGGTATCGGCAAAGCCGACGTAATCGCTTGCCCGTTATTTTACTGATATCATTCAATATGTGGACCGAATGCTTTCAATAAGTGGCCCAGCATCGGCAACCAGTAAATAACCGACAGCATGCCCCTTATTAGAATTTTTTTTATTTTAAATTTATGATGGGGTTTTTTTTTTTTTTGTTTGAAATATTTGTTTATAAAATTTTTGTTTAAATTCCAATATCACTTACGCTGTTTACATATATTGCATTTAATATTTCGTCTAAAAGTATTAAATAGCGCTTTACAGAAAAAAATCTCTAAAAAAACATTTTAGTTTATATTATTAACAATTGCAAATAGAACATTTTTATTATATATTTATTAAATAGGTGTTTCAAATATTTTTCATTAGATTCCTGTTTATTGAAATCAAAATTCTTTTATTCTAAATTTTAATATTTATGTGAGAAAGCTGTTTTAAATGTTTTAATTGACATTCAATACAAATATCACAACTGTTTTTAATAGAATTAAAGATCATATTTAAAAATATTTTTTATACTTAAGAAATATGCTTCCTTAACATAATTATCTGATATATAATAAATTTATTATATTTATTCGACTAAGTTTATGTCTAATATGTGGACCGAATGCTTTCAATAAGTGTTTTAATTAAATAATATTTGCTTATTGAAAAAAATGATTTAATATTAAATTATTTAAATATTTTTCAATAAATAACAATTTAAACATAGCAGAAATAAAATAATTTTATTAATAATTAGTGTGAATTTTGATAAGTGCAATGATATTGGAACATAATAATTTTAATAACTTTTTTAATGCAAATTATTTATTATGTATGTCATTCTGAAATATATGTAAATGAAATAAAAATGTTAATTTTAAAGAATAAAAATTTATAATTCTTATTTAAGTATGCATATATATTTAAACAATTCTACCAAAATTTATGTAAAATTATTACAAGTTAGTTTAAATTAAATTAATAGCAGTATATACACACATGACACTCTCTCTTAAATTATTCATTTTTATATTCTAAATATTCTCACTTATTTGAAATGCACAGTTTTTGCATTGCATAAACGAAAAGACACAACTTTTAGTTAAAAAATTTATTTGTAGTTTTTTTAATCAATTAACACAGACGCTTTATACAATAATAAGAGCCACCTTCATACCTCAGAAAAGGAAAAAATAATAAAAATATTTTTTAAAGAAATGCTGAAGAAATAAAAAATACTTGTTAATGAAATTTATACTACTAAAAATATTGACTGGAAAAACATTTATAATTATTTGTATGAATGCTAATGTTCTATTTTTCAATGAAATTGGTCAATAAGATTTGAATAAATTTCTATAATGACTAATGTACAATTACTTTTTATTTTTTTATACAGTGAAGATGAGACAAAAATTTTAGGAATATAAAATTTATTCAATAAAGAGTAAAATTTTTCAAAAAACAAAAATTAAGTTTTTCCAATTTACAATAAATGTAAAATAAAACTTAGTACTAAAACAGGCATCATCAGCTCCGCTTTGTTTTGTCAGTAAATGTACCTATAAAGAAGAATTCTGTTTACTTTATAAATATTCATAATTCTACAACAGAAAAAAATACATATTAACCTATCAACAATATAATTTTATGATTTAATTGACTCTGTAATGATATTTATAAAATCTATTAGATCATGTAATTGAATTGGTAGTAATTCTTGTAGTGCAACTATTTTCACAGGAATTTTAGCACTTATCGCCATCTTACAGTCAACATTTTGCAAGTACCTAAGCAAAATTGTATTTGAACACACAAGTTTTATCTTATCAACATAAAAAAGTAAAAAGACAAAAATTATTTACAAACCTGAAATATTAATGCACATGGAACTATACCTGTAATATTAATCTAAGTGAAATATCTATAAATTATTTATTAGCAGTTGATAATTCTCAATTTCTAAATGAAAACACGTATGTGTTTTATGATAATATGATATAATGTTATTTACTCCAATATCACAAAACTTTATATCATTACGCATTCTAATCATTTTAATTTTCTAAGATTTGTCTATAAATGCTTTATATATTAAAATATTTTTGATGAAATCTGTTTGGTAATAAAATTATGGTAAATGAAAAATATGTTAAAAAAATAGCTTAGACAGTATAGGAAACTGATATAGTAATAGTTCTGTTGAGGTTATTTTCCTAACAATAGTAACTGGTGACAACCAAAGAAATGCAATATTTTTGTATCTATAATTATCAGGAATTATTTTCAAGCCATAATTTTTCCAGCCCAAAATTAAAATTATGGGAAAGCTGAAAAATGATAAAAATAAGGCCAGATAAGAAAGATAAATATATCCATTGAGAATTTTCTTTTTAATTTGCTTTAGAAATATGTACATGTGATACAAAAAGTAAATAAATTACAATATTGATTTTTAAAATAGAAAAACCAAAATAAAGCAATAAAAGTATAAGAAGAGAAATATGATTTTTCTCACGTTTTTATGAAACTAACTGCCAAAGAAAAAAAAATCACTATGAGTCTGATTCTTAAATTTTACATTTAATTATGTTATTCAGTTTCATCATTTAACATAATCTATAATTATTTCAGAACAAGTAAGAAATATCCTTAAATATTGAAACATGTTATGACAGAATATGTAAATCATAAATAAATAATTATTTATATTTAAACATGTTATATTTGAATATTTAATTCTTGCTGAAATATTTCAATGTTATATTGAAATATTTAAGTAAATATCAAATGTTCTTAAAGTTTAGAATTTTAAATTTTAGTTAAAACATTTTTAAATTACAATAGAACAGTATAACTTAAATTTTTATTTTATAAGCAAACAACGTGAAGATTTATTATAAAATTAAATTTTAATTAAAAATTATTTTATAATTGAGAAATGTATAAAATGTATGGCTAATTGAAAAAATATGCAATAAAGACTTTTTATTATTAATTTGAATATTCATTAATAAGATTTTTAAAAAAGTATATTAAAGTTAAAATATTCTTAAAAGAGTATACTTACATATTCATGTTGTTCATTTAAAATAGAATAATGATATTCCATAATGTCAAGATATCAAAATAGAAATCCGAAATAGATAACAATCGCATATACTTCTAAATCGGAAATAATTCTAAATGAAATGAAATATAATCGTTTGGCTTACAAAATATTATTATATTGATTATTGCCAGATGACAACAAAATATTAGTAATTTTTTTCCTTAAAAAAAATCTGCAAATTATTAAACTTATCTATTAATTTTTAAGTTTACTTTGAAAACGATATTTTATTGACTATCTTTTTTTCTCTGAAAACATTTATATTTTTCATTTTAAATTAAATAGAAATGGAGAATATTTACTATAAAGTTATCGTTTGCTCAAAAATAAAAGCCAAATATTTGATTCTGAACTCAGCAATTACGTTAGACTGCATTTAATATATGCAACTATTAGTTTTCTAAAATAAAAAACGCCATCCTGTTTTCAATATGCTTAATTAATCAAAATAATATCAGAAAATATTAGTGTTACTATTTTAATATAGAATGGAATACTGTTAGGCAAACATAGTAGTTACAAAGAAATTTTTTTAGGAATGAAAACATTTTAGAAATTACAATCACATTGATTGTTAAATATCATTCAGCTTATCTTACTTTTCAAACAAATATTTTTCTTCTTTATAATAAACCTTCAGAACTTAATATATAATCTGAAATTAACACAACAAGATTCAAAATTTAGGTACCCTTTCTTATTATTTCATATTTCCATTGTTGTATTTGTTATTTAGTATTTCATGAATAAAATGGTTGTTATGAATATTTTTTCCAAAGAAACAATTTGTTGAATTACAAAAACTAATTTTTGGAGTTCATATAACTGTTCTTCACTTTAAGAAAGATGGAAAAGGTTTAATGATTTCATTAAATAAATTAAAAATGAAACTTTTTACAAAAAATAGGAGTTCCTTGGATTTTTAATTTTTATGCAAAAACAACGCAACAAATTTGAGCAAACCTGAGAAGCACCTCTCCATTTTACGCCACAAGAGTGAAAGAACATTGAAATTACAGCCTCCATTAAGAGCCCCAATCTCGTTAATACCGTATTTTTCGCCGTATAAGACGCGCCGGCATATAAGACGCACCCAATTTTAAAGGAGGCAAATCTAGAAAAAAAAGATTATGAACCAAATTCTGTAGTAAAATATTTTATATCAACTGTATAACGTGCACGATGACTCCCCGTGGAATTGTTTCTATTGGGAATGTTTTCCTTTTAAAGATCAACATTTGCGGCAGTTTGGTACCATCTGCACAGCAGGACAGCACAACCGAGTAGTGGGTTTTCTCATGCCCTGAGGTTTTTACGGTTATGCTTTTGGCTCCTTTGTTATCTACGGTTCTGTTAGATGGCACACCAAACGTTAGCGGGACTTCATCCATGTTCCCAATCTTGCTCATTTCAAAGTTATTCTTCTTCCTCTCATCAATAACAAACTTATGAAAAGACAGAATCTTTGATTCGTATTCCTTGCCATGGTGGGCTTTTGTATTTGCCGTATAAGACGCAGGCACTTCCCCCCCCCCGATTTTGGGGAGAAAAAGTGCGTCTTATACGGCGAAAAATACGGTAACTACAATGAATCTTCGGCCGTGTCAGGTATAGAACTCATTACCTCTTGATCACGAGAAGGACGGCTTTCTCAACAAGGTCTCCACTGGAAAGGATTCTCTATTATGAGCATGTAAGCATTTTAAAAGGTACTGCCACTAAAATGTCCAATACGCTCAACGAAAGATGGAAAGGTTTCATAAAGAGCATTTAATATATTAATTCATATATAGTGAATTGCAACAAATTTATTAAAAAATATTTATTTTTATTGCAAGCAAACTCTTTAAAAGGGTATTTTGCAGTAGAATTTAAAATATGTACTTACAGAGAGAACTTATTTATTTTTAATATTTAGCTGCTTTACGTAAGCTGTAAAAAAACTTAAAATAACGACTACTATCAAAAGAATAGTCACAAACGTAATTGATGAAAAAGCAAGTGCATCTGTCTATCCAATTTTGGATAATTAAACTTCATTTCATTGTGATTTGGATAAAGCTCGATGAAACGCGTTTCATAATTATCAAAATTTATATATATTATCACGCTGTTTTATTAATGCAGTTTTGAATATACAGATTTCTTAAAAATTATAAAATGCAATGAAAGTTTTATAAAGTACTATCCTATATTTCATGAGTTCTGAGTCATTACCCCTTTAGTTTTGTGGCAATGATGGCGTTGTATTCAAAGCTTGAATTAATGGTACCACTGACTTTAACAGTTCCGCAACAGGACCAATATCGTATATGACATTCGGCTCCTAATCGGAATGCCAGTATCAAACCTATATCGTCAGACGACATTCACAATTTGCCGGCAGTTAGCCGTATTAGGACCGATACTTGTTTCCAATAACACTAAAGTTCAAATTTTTGATGTCGTTTGCTAATACGGAACTGATATAGTTTCGAAATCACCATGCCAATGCCGATTCATACCCGACACTGCCAATATTAGCCCGTCCAGATGCCGATAGGCTTGTGTTTGCTGGGTTCTTTTGAAAGCAATTGTTATTTTAAATTTTCTTGTAGCTTACATAAAGCAGTTAAATATTAAAAATAAATAAGCTCTCTCTGTAAGAATATTATTTTTTAAATTACATTGCAATATACACTTTTATAGAGTTCGCTTGCAATAAAAATAAATATTATTTAATAAATTTGATTGCAATTCATTAAAGATATGTTAAATGCCCATTTTATGTTCTTTGCGAAACCTTTTGATCTTTCGTCGAGCTATTTTGTGGCCGCAGCAGAGGTCATGTTAAGATGTTTATATGCTCGTATTAAGGAATCATTGCCAGCAGTGACCTTGTTGAGAAAGGCGTCATTCTCGTGACTAGGAGGTAAGTATACCATACGTGACACAGCCGAAGATTTATTTTTATTATTAACTAGATTGGGAGTTTCAATGTAGGCTGTAATTTCAATGTTCTTTCACTTTTTAGTGTAGAATGGAGAAGTGCTTCTCAGGTGTCGACCTTATCATTTAAATTGTTGAAATTTGGAACGCTGTTTTTGCATAAAAGTTGAAAATCCAAGAAACGTCTCAAGTGAAAAGTTTCATTTTTAATTTGTTGAATAAAGTCATTAAGCTTTTCCCATCTTTCTTAAAGAGAAGAATAACTATATGAGATGCAAAAATTAGTTTTTGTAATTTAACAAATTGTTTCTAACAAACATGGTTGCCTAATAGTATTCCATTTTATATTAAAATGGTTAAAATGATTAAAATGGTAACACTAATATTTTCAGAGATTATTTTGGTTAATTAAGCATGTGGAAAACATGATTACGTTTTTTACTTTAGAAAAACGTAATCATGTTTTCGTAAGCTACCTATACCGTTTGACCTCATTTATGTTATGGAAATAACATAAATGAGGTCAAACAGTACTGCCGAGTGCAGAATTAAATATTTGGATTTTCTTTAAGAGCAAACGACAATTTTATAGTAAATACTCCCAATTTCTACTTAATTTAAAATGAAAAATAAAAATGTTTTCAGAGAAAAAAACATAATCAATAAAATATTATTTTCAAAGTGACCTTAAAAATTAATAGATATAAGTTTAATAATTTGCAGATTTTTTTTAAGGAGAAAAATTTCTAATATTTTGTTATCATCAAGCAGTATTGAATTTAATAATTGCAAACCAAGAGGTTATAACTCATTTTATTTAGAATTATTTCTGATTTAGAAGTATATGCGATCGTTATTTATTTCGATTTCTATTTTGATATCTTGACACTATAAAATATCATTATTCAATTTAAAATGAACAACATAAGCATGTAAGTATAAATTTTTAAAATTATACTCAACTTTTAATATTTTTAAAATTTTAATAATAAATATTAAAATTAAATTTAGTTTCAATTTTACATTGAAAAAAATATTTTCAATTTTCGGTCTTTTTTGCATATTTTTTCAACTAGCCGTTAATTTTATATATTTCTCAATTATAAGATAATTTGTTATTTAATTTCTCATTATAATAAATCTCCACGTTGTTTGCTCATAAAATAAAAAATTTAGTTATACTACTCTATTGAAATTTAAAATTTTTCAATAAATTTATACGGTTCTAAACTTGAAAAAATTAAAAACTTAAAGATTTAAGAATAACATTAAAATGTTTGAGCAAGAATAAAATATTTAAATTTAACATGTTTAAATATTAATAATTATTTATTTTTGATTTATATATTCTGTCATGATTTACACGTTTCAATACTTAAGAATATTTCTTCCTTGTTCTGAAATAATTTTTGATTATGTTAAATGATATGAAACTGAATAACATAATTAATTTGATATTCTTTATTAAAAACTTTAAATATTTATAACCAATTAAAATATTTTTCTAAAAATATACATTTTTTTACAATTAATAATTTTCTTTATCCTTAAATAACATTTTTCTTTTAGTTAATGACCACATTAATATATATATATATATATATATATATATATATCATAATAGGGGATCTGAAATCTGAAAATGTTTACGTTACATAATCACTAGATAATAGAAATTATTGTTGCTGTAAGCATTTCTATAAAATCAAACTTAGAAAAGAGGAAACACGCGTGTGTGATGGCGCTAATAAATACAATATTTCATAAAATTTGCTATGTTGTTAATTTCTTTATGTTACCATAACTTAAAAGAAAAAAATTCATATGCAGTATTTAGTAAATATATCAGACTAAAAATAAAAATATATGGTCCTGACTGAAAGTGCTTAATATCTGTTATCAGGGGTTCACCAATTTATTAATGACATCAAATTTATAAATTTTATAATGATTACTTAATGCTGTATAATTTGTTTATATTATTAAGATTTTGCAAGTAGTGATGTTTATTTGAGAAATTTGCAAGAAATATTGCAATTTGAATAGTATATACATTTACATTTGTTCATAAGCAATGGTATTGTTTCCAGATGAAGATGAAATAGTTTTTGCAATAGCTGAAGAATCTGATTTGTTTATTTAGAAATTCGATTATCTAGCGAAATGAAAGTAACTGGAAAAAAATCAATGCCTGCATAATTTAAGTATGTTTTCCCTCATTAATTTTTTTCAATAAATTGCTGGCTTTAAATAAGCAAATATTTCATTTGCTTACTCATTTTAAATTACGTAAAAATTTTTCTAATATTTGATTCAATAATTTTACTATTAAAACCTGGATATTGATTATTTTAATTGGATGTAAATTTATATGAAAATGTATAAGTAATATCAAATTAAAAATAATAATAAATTAAACAACGATAGCATTCTTTAATAATTTGTTAGTCACTTTAAGACTGTAACAAATTTTGTTACTTGAAAGACATAACATACTGTTAATGCATTTCACGTTTGCACTATGTAAATGCTTTCGTTATTTTTATATTTTATATAGGAATACATGAATCTTCAAACAAGTATTTAGACAAATACAAATATAGCAGTGAATTTGAACTATTCTCATTAGACAATGAAATAGCATTGTCAACAAAACAACAGTTAATCGAATGTCTTGTGCCGTCACAAGTAACTAAAGGAAATGTCAGACCTGACATAACGGAAGAATTTCAGAGGCTGCAAGATAAATTTTCGCAAAATTTACTGAGAACTCTTTAATTTGGTAGATTTAAAACAACTTTAATAAGGGATAATAATCTCTCTCTCACAAAGCTCTAAATTAGTTCCAGCATTTTTAAAGCGTATATTTGTAATTTTGACTCATTAAACTTTTATTCTTCATCTATACATTTTCTTACATATTCTTTTTTTGTTATTTTCATGGCGGAAATAGATTAAATTTTTAATGGGAATATAAATAAAAATTTCATAAGAAATTTTCTTAATTAGTAGTTATTTTTTCCCAAACAGTCAAAATTTTCATAAAATTTCTTATTAGGTTAAATCATTAAAAACTTTAAATTCATAACTAAGAAGTCTAACATCCACATGAAATATATAAGTTGTAAAATTTAACTTTTGTAAAATTATGGCTTATCGAAATAAACTATGCTCTATATGTTTAATAAAAATTTTATGTAATTTCTTTTTTCCGTAGTAAAAGTGGATTGTCTTTTAAAGTATTTAACTTAAACAAAAGAAAAAAAACATTTGCAATAAAAATGTTTAACAGAATTGAAACAGCAGATTTTAAGAGAGTAAGTGTGATCCTAGACACATTTAACTGCTTAAAATCTGGTTGACAAGAATAAATTTGTTTTGTCGTTAATTGACGAAGATGGATTCATGAAGACTGTAAATACATTGTTCCCTGCATATTTAGTATACTAGAATTTTTTTTTATATTGTAATTAGATTAATAAATACTATACAAAAATAGTATTGTTGTAGCTCTTTTATAAATTAAGTCGTTAATATTAACTTTTTGGTCGAATCTATGACCAGAATGGTGCAATTGTGTAATTGAAACTGAATTTGTTGAGAAAATCTATTATTATGCGTTTATATTCTTTATGGCTTATGTATATGTATATATCTTTAATAGATCAGACCATTTATTTATTTTATTATCATTTTTTTTCACAAAATGTGAAGTATCCTCATTTTTATAAAATTAGGGATTTAAATTATCTCATATTAAAGTTGTGAACATAAAAAAAAAATCTTAACGTTCGTCTTTTTTTCATAAAATTTCAGTACATTGAACATATAATTTTATTCAGATTTCTAAAAAATAAAGACTCATTCTGGATTTTTTTATACCTGTAGTTTAAATTCTCAATAGCAGGATGCTTATTGGCTTTTAAAACAACAGTTCGTGGTTTCAACTACACTTCAGACCAGTGGATGCTTGTAGTAGTCAGAAAAAAATAAAACTAGAGTGCTATGAACCAAAGTCAATTCAGTCAAATTACCCAGGATCTCTAAATGTAATCATACAGCCAAACTTATTAATATCAAAAAATAGTATCGTTGATTTAATTAGCTTTAGTTTTCAATTGTTTTTTACCAGCTTAGTCAACAAAAAATTGCATCATGACATAATATATTACTATATTTATAAACTGATTTTATTTTACTTTTGCAGGTAAGAAAGTGCAGATGTTTAGGTGGTAAAGATGGGGTTATAAGAATTTACAAAAAGTAATTACACATAATTTGGCCCTGTCTATTAGCTAGAACTGAGGAAATGAAAAAATTCCATTCAAAACGTTTCCCAATATATTGCAGTTTATAACAGGCATTTATTTTTATATTTGAATGTTTCAATTAAAATTTTAGAGTAAAAATATTTTAAATATTGATTTAAATTTTCAAATAAGACATACAATAATTATAAATTATTCTATTCTTTAACATACGAGTAAAAGCTGATTACTTTAATGTGTTTGTTATACCCTGTTTTATAAAAAGTGAAATGTTATAAATGAATAAAGCAAATACTTTAGTTTTGTAAGCTGTAGAGAACAATATTTGACATCACATAGTAGACTGCCAAACAGCTAGAAGCTGTAGTGATCTCCTTTAACCATTCATTACCAAGTTATTTTCCGAGAAGACATTTCATAGATGATCACCGTATTCATGTGTTGAAATAGAAATCCTAGTACAGACGCTCATTCATTAGGCAAAAACGCACTATACGCCTCCTTTCAACCATGGTTGGTATTGAACCTGGGATTTTAAAGTCGCAGATCTTACCACTAGGCTACAGTGATCCCCTTATAAGAGTAATTTATAATTTGAAAAATAATCTGCACTTAAGATCAAGTTAACTTAAAAGTTTGGTAAAAAATTAAAGTAGTTTGATAAAAAAATTTAATTTGAGTATGTTAGAAAAGCCGGATGTAATTAATATACCTATTTTGAATGCTACCTGCATCAATGTAATGAAAAATATTTTATCTACCTTCAGATATTATTTCATGCTTAAAATGGATTTTTAGACCTGGATTTATAGGGGTTTATTACAACAAATACATGAAATATAAAATTTGTATGGTACAGTGTTTTGACAAAGTAATAATGAAGCAATTCGAAATAATGCATTTCTTTTTCTTTGTATAAAATAATCAATTTTTCAACCTAAGATAAAAATTAAGCAACACAATTTCTTAATTTTTGCCAATAAGGAAGTCAGTGTAAATAAAAATTGGTTTTTTAAAACTTATCTCTTTTAGTGTCATTAGGTACCAACCATAAGTACCAAAATGTTTCTTTGGTCTTTGTAGAAGAAGTCATAAAAATATGGTTGCGTTAAGCTGCTGACAGAAATGAAGGCCGCAGTAAAAGTTATAAAAATGTTTAGCAATTGTAAAATATGGTTCTGCATTTGTTAGAGGATATTTTTTGCTCATTATAAATGTTTGTATAAATTTATTTATAAAATTAAATTCTTGTTTTCTGATTTTTATGTTTTATTGATTTAATTTTCCAATATAGAAAAATTTCTACACAAAATATAATTGATGAAGTATGCTAAATTTACATAATGAAATTTAGCTCATCAAAGGCTAAAAATTTTGCTCTAAAGTTTCATTAACCAAGTTTGGTTGAATACAATTTATTGTAAATTTGGTAAGAATGATTAAATTTGTAAGGGTTATTTCATTCTTGATTCAATATTCATCATTTTACAATTTTTCATTTCCTTTCTGAAAAGACTATAAATAAAAATAGAAACACATAAATTAATGACTGACCCCCACACACTTACTCTAAATTATTTAAATGAAGGAATGGCACAAAATGAAAGAACAAAATCTGCCTCACGTTGATGTTGCTTCATGTGAAATAATTTTAAGATAAAAATTAAGCAACACAATTTGGCAGATACTGTTACTTTAAGAAGATGGGACTTAGGCTAATAAAAAACAACTACTAAAAATAAATATTTAAGAAGCACAGTTATATTTTCAAATAACTGATAAAAGTTCGAAATATAAGTAAAAAAATTCAGGAAAATGTTAAAAAAATCAAACAGCTCTAAGCAAATCCATCTCTTCTGAATAGAAAAAGGACATGCTAAATTTATGAGCATATTTAGTTAATTGATGCAGCTAAAACATTTAGAAAATATAATTACAAATTACAATAAATAATTTTAAGAAAAAAATTTCATTTTTTAGTGATTAAGCAATAAAATTAAAATTCAGTGACTTTTCAAGTGTTAATTATTTAAGTTTTGCAAACTTATTACAAAATTACTAAGTTTTGTTTTTCTCATAAAAATACAGAAATCATTTTCAAAATAAATCTGGTTTATACAATTAATTAGGACTTGAAAAAACTATAGCCACTAATAATAGATCTTAATCAGAAATATTTCTGTTTATTTTTAAACATAAAAAATTGACTGTTTTTCAACTGAAAATATCAACATTATTAACTAATACAGTAACCGACAGTAATTTTAAAGAATCAATTTGTAATGCCTGTGACCATATTTAAACATAATTGCTCAGAAAAAATCATGACTGTACAGTACGAATGACAGTATTATTAATAAAAGTGGCAGTAATACATTTTCTGCAAAAATATTATGTATACGTTTTTAGAAATTCCGCGCGCGCGTGTTCAGTAAGAAAATAGAAATATCTCCTAAATAGTGGGATGCTGTCGGTCATTTAGTGGTTGATAATGCTGGGTCACTTATTACAGGCATTCAATCCACGTACGAAATGATATCGGTAAAATATTGGACAAGCGGTTACGCCAGCTTTGCCGGTACCGTTCCAACGCTGCGCCATACATTCCTACCACATTTGCCAGGGCGGACATGTTTTGACGGGTAGTGGTACCGCTTGACGGCATCGCTTCGATACTACTCTAAGCGCCCAGCCAATTTTAGCTCTTAATGTAACCAACATTTTTGTGTTTGCAGGGTAACTTTTCACCAAAATATTTTTAAAACCAGAAAGAAATATTAGCACAAAAAAAATTCTTTAATTTTCGCTATCAAAAATTACTATTTTCATATTTAGGTAATCTTGATAAATATATTATCTAACCTATTCAATCCTTTGATCAAGTTCCACAGCCTAAGCTTTGATACTGGGCTTCGAAAGGGAAATCATATGAAAACTAATCTCGGTAGCATACTTTACAACTAAAGGCATTTTACAATTTTTTGGCATTAAATTAAATGCATTTTTAAAATTTAAATTGTTGAATAAAAGTATACCTCACATTTTTCGTGAATTAAAGCGTTTATCCTATTATATGAATGGTTCTGTATCGAGTTTTGTCATGATTTCTTTAGTTATTTTAAATAATACATTTCTATATACATTTATATGTCTATTTAATTTTTGCGTTGTTCAGTTCGCGCCAGAATTCTAAGACACTGAATATATACATATAGCAAAAAAAAAAAAAAAAAGTATATTTTTTGTTATTACCAATCACAAAGTTCAGAGCTCTTCAAGAAAATATATAATAGCAGTATAACGAGGTTACTGCCAGCATTTGGAGTGGGCAGAGATGAATTCGACTTTGCTTGAGCAATTTAAGCCATAGGAATAAGATTAAAGAAGTGTATACAATCTGGGAAAATATCTTTTTAAACATTGTGGTACGCGGTTCACTATGGCTAAGTGGTTGGATAGCACTTTTCAGAGCATAAGGTGATTCGAACCCAAACACTGTTCAACGAGATGGATAATGTGCTTCTCTATGCACATTTGTCGAGGACGATGATCGGGTATTTTTAAGGTTTCCTCCTTTGCGACACGTAAATACGGCCAATTATCCATGGAAAGTCCTCCCGGAAGGCAATTAAGCGGCGGAATTATCAAATGTACTAGAACAATCTTAGTGAGTTAGCTAGTCCTTAACACGGTGTAAAAATTATATATAATGTATGCTTTTTTCTTTCTTTGGAGAATACGGTTCTGCACTCGATTCCATCCAGAGTTGAACAAAGGGAGATGGCTTCGCTTCTGCCTTTTACATGCACATTTGACGGGTTGGTGCTTAGCATTGGTTGTTATCGGATATTTTTGGTTCCTTCCTTGCGGCTCACTATTTATGAAAAATCCCCCAGAAAGGATTTTTCATAAATAGAATCTATTTTTAATTGTTACGCCGTAACTATTAAAAATATCTTCCAACTGTCTTCGGTAATTAGGTTGTTCACTAAGTGGTGTGAAAATATAATATGCTCTAGTTTTGTATGTATTAAAGCATTGGTATTTTAATAATTCTTTTTGAATTTAATTCTCATTTAATTCTATGACAAATTAGAGGAGTTGAAAAATGTTACGAACTATTAGGCAAAAGAAATTTACTAAATTACTTCAGAGAGAATTACTTATACATGAAGGCCAAAATGTGTTTTTAATAATAGGGATCATGTTTCAATTGAAAATGAAACATTTTGAAAATAAATAAATTTTCTTACTTTCCTTACAATTTTATGTGCAAATTTATACATTAAGTAATAACACAAATATGATAAAGATTTTCAAAGCGAAAATTTGTCAGACCTTTCAGTGCATCAAAAAGTTAAATATTAAGAACTAATTGAATTTTTTAATCTTAATTGTGATAAAGTATTGAACAGTACAATCATACAAAACATACTTTTAATTACTGTACATACAATGAAATGCGAAAGTAAATACAACTTAAAAATTCCATAAATATATATCAAATTTAATATACTTTTTAGATATTAAATTAAAAATATAATACCTTTATATAAAAATAAAGTTTTTCATCATTTAAAAATTACATTATAATTAATATTATAATGTAATTAAAAATACATTAAAAATTACATATTGTTGAATTTTTTTCAAATCAATTTATGAACAATATTTAGAATAAATCCAAAATAAATTAAAATACTTAATTGTAAAATTATTACTAAAATTTTACATTTATTTATGAAATCACAATTTACTTGTTAAAATGAAATAAAAATTCAGAAGCATATTTATGATTTTAAGTGAAATTTTTCTTCCATGGAAAGAACATTAATGAATTTAAGTTATGAGAAAATACTGAATTATAATAATATCACAATATTTTAAAAATAAATTTCAACACACTAAACTTTTATATTATTGAAGCATAAATCAAATAATCTAAACTGGTATTGAAAGTACACAGTGACATAAGGCACAGCAAGATCTTGTCAGCATTTCTTGCTTAAAAGCATTATGATGACACTGGAGACAAGTCCACTGTTGACTTGGATTTAAAATTGGCTTCCCAGATGCGATGCAAATTGGAAAAGTGATATTACAGTTAGGACAGGATGTATACCTAAAAACAAAATTAAGTTCATGGAAAATAATGATTTTAAATATTCATAATTTACAAATATTGAAAAATGATATTTAAGTAATTTCCTTTTAGAGACAAAATATTAAAGTTACATATGTTTATGTGAGCTATTGTTTTAAATTAATCAAATTACAAATCTATTTTTATTTGAAGCCAATTTACGTAGAAATTGTTTCATCATCTAAAAGAATATAACACAGTAAGGAAAAAAAAATACTTTTGAGTATTAAAATATGTTTATACAATACATATATAATTTTTGAAAGGTGAGTATAATAAAATTCCTGCTAAGCAACCTCCTTCAGAAAAGGGGTGAGCAAATTCATAGAAATTTGGTATGTGGAAAATTAGATATAATCATGGATTTTCAGTTTCACTGTCTATTATATAGCACTTTACATGAAAAAATGATACATTTAACAAAGGAAATAGATAGTGAACCTTCTGTGTGTATAGCTTCTCTTGTATTCCAAAAAAGAACATAAAAACGATTTGAACTTTGAACATTTTAGAACAAGTTTTCACATTCTACTGCAATTGATATTTGCATCCATCACAATGCAGAGATTCTATGCCAACCTATAGCCCATTAAATTAGGGTGAGGTATCGTTCAACCTGAAACTGGATACGGAGCCATTCAAAAGATATGAATACCGAACAGGTGCGCAGTCTAGCTCTAGCTTTATCAATCATTGAATTCAAATACCCAAGAGACTCATGGTTACACGTCTATAATTCATGTTTAATAATGAAGTTGATGTCAGTATTTGGCGTCACTTATTTTTCTTTCTATGCTTTTAGGAAAGTATGCAACATATTATGAAGTTCAGAATATTTACATCACGCTGAGAAACAATTGATTATCTAATCATCTCTCTATAAAGCTGTTATCCTTTCCGACTCTTTTTGCAATATAAATAATGTAATCAGTGTGCAGTATTGAATTTTTACAGATAATGCCCACATTTTAGAGTGTTGTCAACTTTCTATGCCAAAATCAATCATTTTGCAGTGAATTACAACTCATTGTGGTATTCCGGGGAACGAGTCAACTGACTTCTTAGTTAGAAAGGGTCCCCCAAAAGCCGTTAAATTCTCTCATACCATTCAATAAAACATCTGATTAAAGAAGCTGTATGTTCAGGACAAAGCGAAAAACGTAGCTCGATTCCATCGTCAAATCATACTTTTTTATGTGGGAAGAACTGGAGAAACGGGTGAGGCACTTTTCTAACTGAAAACAGGTCATGGCTATATGTAACCTTATCTACACAGGCTGAAACTCTGAGATGCCTTTTTTAGTTCAAACGAGAAGTGTCAAATATTTGGTTCTCTATGCAAACAACAAATATTTGACACTTCTCGTTTAGGATCGTATTTGGCTTTTATGTTCGTAGATTGTAAAGTACAGAGATTTTGGAGGATTAGGTACCTAATGGCGTCATCTTAATTCCTCGAACATTTGAAATAAATAAATTAAAATAAGTTTTATAAGTAATAAAATATAAGACAAAGAAAGGGATTAAAATATACTTAAGAAATACAAAACAGATTTGGTAATTAAATGTTCACAAAAGCATTCATGTTCCATTCTGATATTTCATTCTTCTGTCACAATGGTAATGCCATTATTTCAGCGTGAATTATTAGAAAATATCTAAAAAATTTAAGGGAATAATTTTTTTATTGTTCAACAATTTTATCAGATAATCTACGGTAAGGCCTAATGTTCTGCTTTGAAGTGTCCAGATCATTTATTATGATCTGATTACTTGAAAAAACTAGTAAATTAAGAGTTCAATGGATAAAGATACTATAAAACTACCCCATTAGTTTTGCTGAGGAGATGTTATTGAAATATTGAATACTTGGGCTCCAGGATCTATACAGCTCCAAAAAAATTCAGATAAAGACTAGCACTAATGACTCAAATTCATAATTTGCTTTCTCATCAGAAAGATTGCTGAATGTAATGATTGTGAAATATTTTCTGAAACTTCAAGTCTCATTACTAGCTGAATGGCTCAGCCCACATTTAGAACTGCCGCATTTGTTCCAAAGAAAAACTATAAAAACTATATTCTTCAAATTAAGCTTACTAACGGGCGTATTCACCAAACACGGGTTAACTTGAGTGTAGCTTGACTCAACTCTAGATGACTCGCCGATTCTTATTCACGAAGCGGGGAAATTCCAGTGTAAAACAACTTTGGAGTAAACCGAACACGGCATGTAAGACGGCTTCTGATTGGCTGGCAATCATGCACATCAATGTCAACAAACATATCGCTTAAGTCCACCATTGTTTGCAGACTCAGCGCTAACACTCCGAAATCGTAGGGTTATTCTAGGGATCCATATAGGCGAGTCAATTGCTGTTTTTGTCGTGGTGAATAACGATTCATGACTTAACTCGTCCTTTACCCTGACACTTCGTTTAACTCTGGTTGGTGAATACGGCCGTAAGAAGTCTTGAGTTGATTCATAGTAACAGTCATCATAGCCTCACTTTGCTTTCAGCAAATACTGAAAATTTTTGTTGTACCAAAAATTAAACTAAAGTAGTGCACTATACTAAAAATTTTTTTTATGCAAAATGGGATGGTCCTGCATGTCTCTTTATTTGTAAAAAAACTTACAGTCCAATATTTCACAGACGAACTTGTATTCTTTTGTAATCATGGTGAGAGCATGTTTGAAGATATCATGCAATTTCAAATTATGTGGTTTTATAATTAGAAATGAAACCACATAAAGAATTTTAATCGTAGGGATGTTGTGAAATAAGTTTTGTGTGTGTTATTGTTGACTACCAAAGCTTTAATGGATTTCATATACTAAATATGAACGTCAGAACAAAATGATAAAGTATGAATGTGGTTCAATATGTTATTGGAAAAGCTATTTTACAAAAAACAATGGTAATACATCTCATATTATAAAAAATATAACGTCAAAACAATTATAATTTGCAGTTGAATACATAGCTGCATTGAACAACTTTTATTGCACTGTCTTAAACATAAGATAGCAATTATTCTATTTGTGACATTTGACCATAATCTGTAACTATTTTTCTAACACAAGAATTTTCTCATTTTAATTTAATATTTAACAATAACCAATTTTAATTAGTAGTAACAAGTATTCTCAAATCAATTTTCCAGTCATTGCTTAATTTGATTTAATAATATGGTGGTTAAATGCCAGAATTGCTTATGCACTCCATGTTAATGTGATTATTTTTGTTAAAATCTGACATTTTCATACAAAGAATTACTTTTAATTTTTTAAACTTCTTGAGTATAACTTATGCTTACCAAACTTTATAGAAACCAGTTAAATTGCTTATGCTGCAAGATGCTGTTTAAAGAGAAAATTTAATTATAATTAGTCAGTATATTTATCTATACATTTTATCTTCTTTAGCATAAATATAGTTTTTCAAGCTATGAGATGGTAGTTCTGATTTAGTTTGTCCCTCAACGGTTACATTTTATGATGAGGTATAAGGGCAAATTTTACCGGAACCTACAATTTAAAGTGGATTCTGAATCTTTACAACCATACCTGACTCATTAGCAATTATGTTTCATTTTCTCAAATGATTGTCTCATTTTTCCCCAAAAATTATCATTAAACATTCAAAGAATATATTACAATGTTGTAAATTGATTAACTATAATCTAGTGTTCGTGCATATTTAAATGATTCATTGAATTTAAAATACTATAAAATATATAACGACATCTTGTATAAGTTCATTTATGAGGCAATTCAAAAAATCGAAAACAAGAATAAAAATCACCTAATATGTAAAAGACAATATACCTATAAATAAAAGGAAAATTAAAATATGCATATATATTTAATATTTCTCTTTAATATAAAACTAATCCATAAATAATTTATATAGTCATTAATTTATAAAAGGTGAAAAAAATGAAACATATAATCTACATACCTTTATTAATTCAGATAACAGTTAATTATTCCACATTTTAATTTAATGCACTTAAAAGAGAATTATCTGACCTATAAGTTTAAGTTCTGGAAAATTTGAAAGGGGAAATAAGAAAGATCCTTAAGAATTCTAAAGCTGCTGTTCAAAATGCTTAAAGTAAGAGATTTTTAAGGGAATTATAAGATATTTGGAAGAAAGAGTAAATTATCAGCTTAAAGAAATAGGGAAATTTCACACACAATTCTAACAATATAGAATGTACCTACTGATGAAATAACATTACACACAATCAAAATTATCATACATACAACTCTCTCTTGAAGATTAAATTTAAATGTAGCTCTTTGAAAATTAAAGGAAAACCAAGACTTTTAAAACAGCATGTAGACTGAAATTGGCTAAGGAGATCATAACTGTAACAACACTTGGGAAGTAATTTTTTTAACAAGTAATTCCATTTAGATGATTCAGACAATATTTACTCCTAGAATTGGAATTTCAATGAGTTCCCGTAAAAATAGAGTCATTGATACCAATCACTGGTTTACTGGCACTTTACAGCTTTAATTTGAATTTCAGGAGGGTCAAACTAGAAATTTCAGTAAAATAGTGATCCATGCTAGGAGTTAAAATCAGCTAAAAATTGGTTTCAGGAAGCCAATACGGAGTAAATTTGAACTCCATAACGAAACTTGGGATGTTATTTGTTTCATCAGTTTTATGCAGATAATTATCAATAAGGTTCTATATACGAATTAAAAGTAGTAGTTGTTACTTATGACACTTAGAGCAAAGCCAAGCCCACCAGTCAGGTACTGGACGAATGAAGTCTGAAAGACGTCTTTCGTTTTTGAACAGAACCTCCAAAAGGGTGTAAGTACAACTTTGGCTTATAGATGGAAGTACCATATTGGTCTTTCAATTTAGAGATAGGAAGAGTAAGAAGACCCAAGGCATGGCTCCTAACACTCCCAGAGGTATTGGAATGGGAACATGGAGGACATTGTGACCACGACATATTTTATATTCTTATACATATATATACACACACAATATTATATATTTTTATTAATTTGCTGTGTCTTTACAAAGAAATTCTTTGATGTTGGGTCACAGAATTTGAGGAGTTTTCTAACTGTAAATAAAAAATAATGTCTTATTACAAAAATATTAACTAGCGAGCTAAAGCTTTGATGGGAAAAAGGTTAAATGGAAATTTGCAATTTGGAAAATAAGAATCTTTATCAAATTGTACTAATATTTGTTATTTATGGCTTTGCACAAAATTCTGTTTTACACCACAAAATGAGTTCTCACATATAGATCAGCTAAAATCAAATCGAATAAAATGTGGAACGATTGAAAATTTCCTTTAATTGCAAAATTTTTATTGAAGTAGGGACCTTATTCATCTGCATTCCAATACATTTCCAACTGGCAGCATTTTGGGAAAACTGAAAATATGCTCAGAGCAGAAGGCAAAAACACAAGTTTTCAAAACTAGAAAAGTAAAAAGTCTTAAATACTATTACTTTTGTAAAAAAAGCCGCACTGTTGGATATTGAGGGAAAGGGGACCTGATATGAGACATGTTTTTTTTCTATCTCCAGTGGTAATACAAAGAAGACAAGTTTCAATGAGGGTGAAGAATTACATGCCCCTATTCTTAAAGTGAGCAGAATTCCAACAGTGTGCATTGCATTAAAGTATAAGCCATTTTACATTGAAGTAAAATTAGAGTTCAATTATAGTTTAAATTAATTGTAAAAAGCTGTAATCAAAATTTGACAATAAAACATATTCTATGTCTTAAGTTATCCACAGATGAACACTCAGATATAAATTTTTTTCAATTTCATGCAACCATTCTCAATTCAATCCTGAACAAAAATTTGTCGAACAAACGGAATATACATTTTACTTACATAGGTGATACTAATATGTGAGACAGTATTGTAATTATCCACTCCTGGAAATCCTACTAGAACTAGTCCAGTAGAGTTAGAATTTTTGTTTCAAATATGAAGCAAATGTATAGATGCCTATTTGTACATTTCTCAAATGTAACATCAAACAAATAGCAATATAAATTTATGACAAATTGGGAAAAAATGCCTCAATATTTAAGTTGAAGTGTTTCTTTTTATTTTATTATAATTTTTTGCTGAAAAGCAACAACAAAAATAAGAAATAATAGATAATAGATACCACCTTAAAAATAATTTTTTCAGAAATATCTTAAATTGTACCTAGAATAGATATATATTTTGCAACTTTCTATGGAAACATTTTCTTCAGAATTAACATTATATGATAAAAAAAACTGATATAATGATATTACACTATATTAAAAGCAATAAGCTAATCCCTGTTTTATTCAAATAGCATGATTACAAAGAATTCATCAATTAATATTCCTCACATTGCTACAATTTTCGTTATATAAAATTAAAATTTTAGGGACACATGATAAAAAAATACAAATACTAGAAAATATTCAATAAAAACTTTATGAAAAGTTGTAGGATATTTCTTGTCTCAAATTCATAAAATATTAAATTAAAATTAGAAAAAAAAAAAAAAAAAACTGAATGGCTTAAATGCTAAAAAAGAGAAGCTAATCAGAAACTCAAAGCTATTTAAACTTTCATTTCACATAAATTTATGAATTTATTAATCTTCACACTTGTTGGTTATGATGATTATGTCAAGTATATAAACACTTTACAGACCACCACTCATTCTATGATATACAAAAGAATTAAATTATTTTGTGTTACCTGTAATATATATATATAAGCAAAACTATAGAAGTATAGATTTTGTGCATATTTTGAAACTAACTTATGGTCATTTTTCACTAACATTTTGAATGAATTTAATGAAATGAATTTTTTATTTCTCTGGATCTTATGAATAAAATGAAGTTAAAGTATATCGAATATGGGAAATATTAGAATACTAGAAAAAGAAGACTCCACCACAAATTAGGAAAGTATCAACATTTTAAATTATCTTTTTTGTTTTCAATTCTGTTATACTTAAGCAACTTGTCTATAGTCATGAGAATGAAATGTTAAAAATAGGGACTTTTAAGTATCAAGATCAACTAATATACAAGACAATTATTTACATAAAATTGAAACATTCAATATTATTTTAATGAAGACAAAAGTCTATAGAAATTAATTGTAAACAGACTAAATTAATTCTATAAAATATTTTTAAAAATATTTTTTAATAAGAAAGGTTTATACTGGAAAAATTGATTTTTTTAAAATTTGTATAACTAATATATGTAAATCATAATAAAACTATTAGAAAAAACATTAAATAAAAATATTTTATAGGAAAATTTTACAAATGTAATTCTTTCTATGAAATGTTACAAAAAATGTGACAAATATTTACCAGTCAGGAATTGTTTCAGCACATCCTCTGCAATGTACAGAACTACTTCTGTTATCTTTAGGAGGATACCTAAAAAGTAAAATAAAATAGAAGTAAAATTCGGATGAAGATGTGTTAGGAATATTTCAGTAGAAATACTTACTTGATAAAAATTTCAGCCGCAAGGTTTTCATATTTTTGTTTTTCTTCTGCTGAAAGATTTTCAAGAGATTCAAGACGCATAAAAGCTGAAGAACAAGTGGCAAAAGCATGGTTTGCACAGCTTGCTAAGGCTAAAAAATGATTACACAAATTTTTATTATATATTACAGCTGAGCAATTGCAAAATAAATGTTTAGGATTATAAAAGCAAATTAATTTCCAAAACATATAAAATTAAATTTTAACATTTTAAGTTACAAGTATGAGAAAACAAAATGCAATATAATTTAAGACAAAATATTATGTAAGCGATTTATTTTAAAAATAAAAACTTTCAAACTTAAATAAGTAAATCAGTATATGTAGACATTGCTTAGGTCAAAAATTAAGGAAAATTTCCAATTGAAGATGCTATACAATCAAATAGAGATGCTTTTAGGCTTGTTTAGTTTTAAAATGTAAATACATAGCCCAAAAATTTTAATTCAAATGTTATACTTAATTTGACAAGCAAACAATTAGCAGAATACATAATTTAATGTGAATCACATTTGCTTAAAACATTAATTAGTGTTTTTATTTTATTAAATCTAAAAAATAATAAAATAAATTTTTTTGCATTAAATAATAATACAAAGTAGAACTTGAACATTAAATAACAATGATATATATCAGAGCTGTTCTTATACCTTACCACATATTTAAGTGTTTCAAGATGTTTAATACTTCAATTTATAAAAATAACCAATATACATTTCAAATTTTATTTTATACAGTAAAATTTTATTCATTTTTTATTAATGAATAAAATACATTTTATTCTTTATTTCCATAAAAATAATAAATTAATGACAGAAAAGTTTTTAATACAAAGCAGGAAAATTTTCAATACTTTAAAATATTAATAACAGTTGTACTGAACTTCAAAATATTAGAGAGGATAAAAATCAAAGCAAAATTTTGGAAATCAACAAAGTCCACATTTAGTACTTTTGTATGAGACAGGCTTTGAGAAATAATCTTATGTTTTGTACAAAAAGCTCCTTATTAATAGTTTTGCAAAACCATAAAAAATACTCTATTTAAAATAATTAAACTTATTAGTTACCAATATTATATCAATGTAACCTGTATCATGTTGCTTTATCTTTTGTAACTATTACTACTAAGCAAATGCCTAACTCTTACAATTATGAATCCAAATATTTAAATGATTATTATATTTCATGAAATTAATTACTAAATATGGCTGATCATTTTATAATAAAATAAAATAGCATCCGTTAAAAATTAAAATCAATAAATGTTTAAAGAATTGTATCATTTCAAAAAAATTATCTGGTCACATAAGCAATTTATTTTTAAATAACACAAATATGAATGAACACTCTTTCATTTCTTACAAAATACTTTCAAAATGGGCTATGGTGGCCTGATTAAGGAGTTTGTTCCTGTAACTGGAAGGTAGCGAGTTTGAATCTTGAGCTAATTGAAGATCTGTCATGTTTGGTATTGGCAACTGGTCATGTTAAATTTGTCACATCACAAGTGCAATGTCCTCCATGTGAAATGATATCTCTTCAGGTGACAGGCCAGTAATGGGAATCTTCTGCTTGGTTCATGCTCCCCAATTACGAAAGAACAATTTTGGACTATGATGCCATACCCAATGACAGGGCTCATACAGATTTCCAAAAATCAAATTCCCAGAGTTTTAAAGAGTCAAATCAAAAAATTTCCATGAGGTATTGATATACCATGCTAAATAACTTCCATATATTATGTTAAATAACTTATTTTTTTTACCAATTGTTCTTAATTAAACATGCATATAATATGCAACATTTTTCAATTATATTTGTCAATAATAGAAGTAAATAATTGTAATAGTCAATGACAACAGAATTTTTTATTTAGGTTAGAATTATATTTAATGAATAATTCAAAAACATTTAATGTGAACATTTAGAGCTATAACAGCTATAAAAACTGCTATTACAGCTATAAAAAATTATTTAAGTAATCAATATGTCAGTATTTAAAAATACAAAATTTTTTAACGTGGTGAATTATACCTAGTATATAAAATACCGTGTCATTTTAGAGTTTTTAAACATCTTCATTAGATTCCTGTTTATTAAATATTTGAAGATGTGTACAAAAACTTCTTTTAAGCTTCTAAAATTTATAAAGCTTGAATGTTGCAAACATTTTATAAAATTCAGCCACTTTAGTGAAATTGAGCCAGTTCACACTCAGATGATACACTGACAACTGGAATAATCCACTTGTTGATAATTCTAAGCACTTCTCATTCACTTTTTTATGCAAAATATCTCCAGTGGAGAAACCTAAAAAAATCTGACAAGTAATATCAAGTTTTAACAACATCATTATCCCAAAATCTCACACTGCAATCTAATTGTTTTATCTGCAGATGATCATTTAAACTTTCATCAAAGACAAGCATATAATGGAAAAATAAGATGCAATTCCAAAAATTGTTAAGTTGGCACATTTTCTTTCACCACAACTAAATTGCTTTGCAATAGCACTATCATGAAACAATGCTTCAAAGTAAGAATTTATACTACTACAAGAACTGTAGCTGAATCCATTGCTTAAAACTTTAAAGACCCATATAATTCCAGCCTTTAAAACTCCTTTTGGGGAAACAAATGAATATAAATTTTCACAACATGCTTTAGGTCTACATTTTTTAACGGGAACAGTAGTAGTGAAAAAAATCTTTTAAATGAGTAGATTGTTTGGCAGATACAGCCTTTTCTTATAAATAAATAAATGTGTTTTTTTTTTAATGACAAAGTTCCCAGAGAAGACATCATTTTCCCAGAATTATTAAAGAATGGTAGTAACGATTTAGGCAAAATTGTTTTTGATTTTCTGAAAGAAATTTGGGAAAAAGAGGTAATGCCAAGTGAATGGAACAGTGCAATAATTCGTCCAATTTAAAAAAAAGTAAATAGTTTGGACTGCAGCAACTATCGAGGAATTTCTTTACTTAATTTGATCTTAAAAATCTTAATGAAAATTACAGCTAAAAGATTTAAACAACTGATTGAGAGAGAATTGAGAGGCTACCAGAGTGGATATAAGCAAAATAAACAAACTAGATCAGATATTCTGCATAAGAAATATTTTGAAAAAAATTACATTAAAAGAATATAAATCTATACCAACTTTATATTGATTTTAGGCAAGCTTACGATTCAATAAAGAGAGTAGAGATGCTAAAAGTTTTGCATGAATTTAATATTCCCCCAAAATTGATTAGATTATTAAAACTGACAGTTGCATCAACTAAGAAAAAAGTGAAAGCTCAAAATAAACAAACTAGAGAATTCAGTATAATGACGGGATTGAGACAGGGAGACATATTATCTATATATTTGCTTAATGCATACTTGGAGAAAGTGATGCGTAACACATTATCAAATAGAGGCGGCACAATTTTCAATAGAATGATGCAAGTTTTGGCATTTGCAAATGATGTAACTTTGATAGCTAGAAACAAAAATGCCTTCATTGAGTTATTTAATAAGTGAGAGAGGCTGATGTTTTTATATTAGAAATCAATATAAAAAGATTAAGTATATGATAATGCATTGTAAAGAAACTGATACAGATATTGAATTTAAGGTAAATGAAAAAAACTAAGTTTGAATGAGTTACAGAGTTTAAGTATTTGGATTCAAATTGTCACACAGAAAATAATGATATAATGCCAAAAATAAAACAAAGGATTAATCCAGGTATATATATATTCACATCTTTTTTTTACATTAAGATCTAAGGGGATAACTTGGAAGATGAAACAAAATTATTGGTGTATAAAACTGTGATCAAACCAGCTGTTATTTATGGATCAGAGACCTGGACTTTAACTCAAGACTTTGTCAAAATATGGCTCTGAAAATTTTCTTCTCCCAGGTTATTAACATCTTTTCAAATAACCTGGAAGAGGAAGATTTTGAGAGATAAATTTAGACCTATCAAAGCTGGTGAGATTTGAAGGAAGCGATACAGTTATGAAATTCAAAAACTTTTTAGAGAAAAATATATCATTAACCATATAAAATAAAAAAGAATCTAATGATTGGGGCACATGAGAATGAATGACACCTAAAGTAAAAAAATAAAAAATAAACGTCAGTGTCATGGAAAAAGAAACGAGAAAGACCAAGGAAAAGATGACTTGTAGATGTTGAAAATGTCAGAACATGAAAGTAACAAATCAGAAAACTAAGGCAAGAGACAGACTGCTTTGGAGTCAAATTGTTAGGGAGAACATGGTCCAACATGGACTATAGGGTCAGCGAATTAGTTAGTCAGTTAGTTTTTTTTTTCGTACGAGATTTAACAGCCAATTTGCCCATATTTGACATACAGAAGTCTTTCTTGCAAACTGGGCAGACAATGTGAACGTGTTTGTTCTAAACCAAATAAAAGCCAATCTTTGTAAGGCTTTTATGGAGACCACTGGCCATTGAAAAAACACTTTTGACAAGGCAAATTAGACCATTTAAGTAGTCTCTTCTTCTTGAGCTTGTTATTTGAGTCTTTATTTCACTGATAAACAAAATTCATCCAGATTCTGAAACTATACACAATTTTCACCTACGAAGATAGGAAAGTATATTTTAACTCAGAAATTTTATTTTTAGATATTAACGAATCTGGTCCTCATCAAGATTTAAATAAAAATTCCAGGAGTGATTCATGATTTTCAAGGAGTGAAGTCAAAATTCTAGGAGTTCCAAGGGTTTTTAAAATTTTCTTTTTCGAATACCAGCAGTTTCCAGAAGTTAAATGAAACTTGCAATGAATGTCTCACTAGATATGGTGCCATAACTTCCTCCACATGTAGTATTGGAAGCGTGAAATTCTAGTAGCCAAGCATTATGCAACAATAACTTTTGAAGTTAGAAAAATAAACATCTAAAACTTAATAATTAATGATATTTTTTCAAACAATTAGTTTTCTCATATTATCTTAAATTTAAGAACAGTAACATCTAAATTTGGGAAACTTTTAGTATTTATTTTTAGTGTCATTTTTATTTCCTGATTAATAACTATCAAGTTGCAGTTTACTGAACATCTTTTAAATTATTATTTTTTGTGTGGTGTATTTATACCAACATTTTCTTCTTTGAATGAACAAATATAAAATCATAAAAAATACAGTAACTTCTTTATTAAAATTTAAAAATGAAATTTCTGAAGACAAAATATTTTTTACAAAAATTTTAGAAATTCAGGATAACTGTGATGTTTGTAAAGGGATATCTCAGAGTAAAAAATTAATTTTTTTAACTTCAGTTTTATTACAGAAATAAAGTCGTGATAAAGAGCGATGAAACTCAGCACTAATAATAGCAAATTCCATAAATTATTAAAGCATTCAAAAAAGTTAACTTTTTTTTGATAATCTTATTACAAATAGTTTTTTTAAATGCCCATTTTCTAGAAATGCATAAGTTCCGTGTCAAAGGGAAAAATGTAATCTTGTTAATTCTAAATTAAGATTCATGCACTAACGATTTTTTGTAATGAGGGAAGAAATGGTGATTCTCAATTATACCATTCCAAATTCATGACTTTCATCTGAGATTAAATATTTAGTTTTAAAATTAGAGACTTTTTCATGATCAGTAAGTAGTCAATATACGCAGAGTAAAAAAGGATATTAAAACAAGTCTTCAATAATTAAGTAAGTATTTCAGATTTTAAAAGAAATAATAAAAGACTACATAACTTCATAACAGCTTTTAACTGTTACTGATGAATTCAAAGTAATGAAATAAATGCAGACTTTAATATTTTACATTTTAATACAAATTACTTTATTTGCAAGCCTTTTGTGACATGATACCGTTTCCTTTGTAATTAAATAATATTATTGTAACATATTATAATGAAACTAACCCTTTGTTAGATAATTAATCTTAAACAAGATTAAATTACCTTCAAATGAGTCATATTTACTCACAATTTTTGAAGCAGATCTGAATCAAAGAATTTTGTATTTATTATTTTCAGATGCTTAAAGATCTCATGATTTTCTATGTCTTTATTAAAATTTAAAGCCTTTAAACTTTAAGTAAATAAAGATACTCAATCAATAGAAAAAGGAAAGCAAATACACTGTATGCGCAGTATAAGCTCAGTTTTTGCTTATACAGCACATATTAGTTCTTAGAGCAGGGGTGGCCAAGACGTCAACCGCGAAGACATTTTAGGTAGCCCACGCGACCAATCCAATAATGACCTCGAATATTAACAATTTATTTTATGACTTATGACATAGAATCTATGAATTATTTAACATAAAAATTTACTACAGTCTACGCTTTAAAATCAAAACAAACTGTGCAAAGATTTAGGATTTAAAGATTTATGATTAAAGTTTTACGATTTATATAAAACCTAAAACAAACATGATGAGCGCGATTAAAACATAAAAAAAAAAAAAATAAATAAACAGTAGAAAGGTATGCATCTCAATTAAGAAAATATGAATTGAGAAGCTTGAAAAACATGGAGGAAGAGTGCATCCGTAATCCAAACCAAGATTTCAAAGTTTTCGCTTAATACTTACCTGTTTTGTTTGAAGAATTTGAAAAAAGATTCGCTGACTTAATTAGGTTGAAAGAAATGCTCAATTTTATGATATTTTCATTTAATGAAAATATCAACATTGATGTATCTGACAAAATAGGACATTTAATAGATATCCCATCAGGCACGGTCGAGGAAGAAATTTTTAAATTAAGATGCTATATATTTTTTAAATTTTAGAGAATATTTAGCGATACTGATTTTTGGAAATTAATTTCTGAGGAAACGTTTCCAAATATTTACAAATTAATTTGTATTTGAAATCATCCTTTGGATCGAGGTATCTTTGGGAATCTGCTTTTTCAGAGATGAACAAAAAACAAACATTGGTCGCATTTAACAGATGAACATTTAATTCCGTGTTTATGCATTGCAATAAGTTCGTACCAGCCACAATATGATAAACTTGTCGCAGATATACAGTGCCAAATTTCAACTAAACAAAGCGAATAGGATGGTCAGTTTTTGGTATATGAATACTTTGATTATTTTCGTCGGTAAATTTTTATTTTGTAAATATTAATAGTAAGTTTTTTTTAGAAAAATTACATAAATTACTATTTTTCTTTGTTACCGAAAATAAACATGTACGTTAATTTAGCTCTGCCATTGGTAGACCACCTTCGATTTTTTAAATGTGGAGTAGACCCCGAATCCCGAAAGTTTGACCACCCCTGTTTTAGAGCAAAAAAAGAATATGGCGTTTTCTCTAAAACATTTTGGAAATAAAATATTTTTAGCTACTCTTTATTTTTCTATTTTAATGACAAATTTGTATTACAAAATGATTTTTCTAAAGGCTTTGATAATTCTAATTTTTTACTTGAATACATAGTTTAAACACATTTCTTTATATAATGTTCAGACAGTTTTAAAGAGAGACAGTAAGAAGTCGATGATATATAAATGTACATTACCCAGAAGACAATATATATCTTCAGGATTCAAAATGTCATCATATTCTCTAAGATGTAATGCAGTTTTCATTGCAGAATCCATGTATCCTAGGAAATTAATATCACATTACAAATGTAAGAAAAATAAAAATGCTTAACAATGAGCTACAACAAATCTGTACAATTTATAAATACATACATCTAGAAGGTACAAATCTTAAAACAAATACCAAAAAATGCAGATTAAAGATAATTTTAAAAATAAGTTCTATATACCATAAACTTTCACATTATTAAATATTTGTGCACATGCACTGTTTTACACAATATGAAGAAATTATATTCAGCAATTTCCTATGTGTCCTAAATTTCTGAAGTATGAGTGGAAACAGATTTAGAGATTATAAATATTTTATCACAACAGCTTTTATGTTATTTATTGAAAACATTTTGAATTTCTTACAAGATACATTCTCTGTATAATAAATGATTAGTAAAACATACAAAAAGACAAAAATGTTTTCATGTATTAATTTTTTTTTGTAATACAAAATTAATATTAGTTTTCTAATATGAACTATTTTAAAACAAGATAAGACATTTATTATTTAATGAAGCAAAAGATGGAAATGATGTAAAAAGCTTAGTAGTTAAGGAAATATTTACTGATATTTGAAAGCGATTAGGTAAATGCTTCACTTTTTACAAGCAATAAATAAGCAGTGCTGTATGACTGTTTTTTTTTTTTTTTTTTTTTTTGTAAAGCATGGAATATTATTTTCTTTAAGAAGTCACTCAGTATAATGAAAGAAGGAACCAGGAAAGGTTTAGTACAAAAGACAATACAAAATAGTAAGTAGAGCAAAAGGATGAAATGAATGTTTGAAGTGGATTTTGACCAACTAACAACATCCAAGCCCAAGGTGGAATTTAAACCCATGAACTATTGAACCGAATGCCAGAGTGCTAACCCCTCAACTGTACCAGCTTGACTTTTAATTTGTATATGCATATAGAAAACATGCATATAATTTGCAAATTCCTGCTTAACAATCAATAATAATTAAAATATATTGTATCAAAAAATTATAAACCTAATTTCATCAATACCAAATAAATTAATTCATCTTCATAAAACTTATTTATTTTAAATAACAACTAAATGTAAATTATAAAAGCACTCTCCATCCAAATTATAGTTTTGCAAAAATAGCTTACGAACAAAAAACAACATATTTATAAAATTAAATTTAAGTTGGATTAAAATAATAAATCTTCTTTCAGTTGAAAATTATTTCCTTAATATAGAACAAAATTTTTTAATGATCCTTTGATTAACATGATTAATTTATAAGTTATTTAGCATAAAAAATTTAGATAATTTTATAATTTTAATTAATTTTTTAATAAAATATAAATGATGTCAATTAGTAGCTTGAAAGTACAAGTGTCAGTAAATTCCTGAGATCGTTTCTATGCTTTATGATATAATTTACGGTGAAGTTCACAAGTATGAAAAAATAAAAAATTTCAAATAATAGCTTTAATAAAATGTTTTTATGAATTATCTGAGCTTCACACTACTTTACACTCAATTAATAAACTACCTCTATACTATATTGAAAAAAAAAAAAAAAAAAAAAAAAAAAGGTCCACAATATATTCATCTTGCAAGAAACTTAATAAAGAACATAATTTTTACTTATATTGTTCAAATCAAAAGAAAGAAATTATGAGATTGGGTTTTCAAGTAGTCCTGACAGTTATTGCAGTAACTAACAACTTTTGAGAACCCCTCTTCAATATTTCAATATGAAGTGATAATATTTTCTTTATACATTTTGTGAAAATGCACTCACAGAAAGAATCAAAGGTGTCAAATCTAGTAAATACAGCAAAGTGTAAGGAATATTTTGAAACATTTTCACAAACAGAATTTCATTCAAATTAGAATATAGTGGATGAATCTACAATATCAATTCCCAATGTAATAAAAATGGAATATTTAATTTCATAAAGAAATACATTTGTCAAAGTTTCAACATAATTTGCTAAAGTTTTTAATATCTTTAATAAACATGAAAACTTTTACATAATTTTTGAAATTTTGGCTTATGAGACAAACTTAAATATTCTTGCTAATTAACTGTTTGATGATACTCTAAATTTTTACTTTAACAAGCAATGCATTTTTACTAAATAGTAGATATAAATTACGGTCAAATTAATTAATAAACATACAAAATATGAATAAAAACCGAAAATATTTTGTTTATAAGTTATTACATTTTTGATAATATTATTATTTTAATCATATAATTCATATTGGAAATAAGGTTGAGCTAGAAAGTGCTATAATTATTCAGTATTTAAACTTCCCTATATATAAGTATAAATAGCTACTTTGTAATGTTGTTTTTATAAAAACATACAGAGGTCAGATCGAAAGAACTACAAAATTTTTCCCGACTAGCTCCGTTATGGATTTACTGTTTAATAAATACCAGGGTAGAAAGTTAGGTTTAATGCACTGAAAGATTTATCAATCTATATCTGAAGGAACACCACTTGGTAAACAAAAAATGTTGAGAACACATCACCAGTATCAACAGCTAATATCATTCACTGATTGACAAAACCGATTTGATGTTGAATCTAGAAATTTGTTAACTTCAGTTTGTTTCAACATATAGAACTCCGCATCAAAAGAAATAAAGTTAATTACATCTACAGTTAGAAAGATAGATTAGTCTGTTGTTTTGTTCTTCAAATAAATATTAAGCTTCAAATAGTAATTAGTAAAAAATTTTTAGTAATTGTGCGTTAGGCATGTGGTAAGTAGAACAGTCAAGTCATTTATAAAATGATATTTTATTAATAGAAGTTTGAATTTTTCAAAATGTTTTTACATTATGAAGATCATGTGTTATTATTGTAGATTTTACTATTGGCCATTATCTTATAACTATACATTTCACATCACATTCAATTAATAGATTGGAATTTTTAGACATTCTTCTGCCATACTAAGTTTTAATTAAAATCTGCAGAGAAAAAAGTACTCATATAGAGCATACCCCTTTACATTAAGTAATCACATTAAAAACTAATTTTCAAAAGATAACCATCAAATGTAATTTTGTTATTAACGCGTGAAAACAGTAAACTATAGTGATATAGAAAGTGAAATATATTGCCAGTTACTAAGCACTTATGAATGGAAAACAAAGAATAAATTTTTTTGTCATGAAAGAAGAAAAACCCAATTTAATAAAAAAAAACTTTTAATTTATAAATAATAAATAACATTTTATAAATAATTTCAGCTAATATTTTTTTGTTTATACATATTGTCAGATGCCAAACTAAAGCACACAATGGTACCACATAGATATCTCTTCATTAAAATCATGTAACTTTATTTTTCTTTCAATTTTCATGTTCTATCTCCCTTATAAAAATATCATTTAATTTGTTCTTTTTTTTTCCAGCTATAATTGATATTTTAACCACAAAAAATACGGAAAATAATAATAAATAAATAAATAAATAAATAAAAATAAAAAAATCCAAATGCATTAATTTATAAATATGGTTTTGAAATCTATCTATCTATCTATCTATGTGTGTGTGTAGTATAATTATAGCATATAAATATTAAAATACAAAGTTAAAACAAAATACATATCAAAAGTATTAGTTATTTTCTATGATTAAAGTGATTATTTGGAGAATAATTTTTTGATATTTAGTTATTTGATATTTAATTAATTTTCAGTACAGACAGGAATTGGAAAATAAATACCATGACAAAATGAAATACTGTCTAATTTCCATATTTATCTGGACTATTTTTTATCTAATTTATAATTTAGCGGGACACAAAGTGTTAAAGTAAGTTACAAATAATAAAAAACAGTACAAGAAAGTTGAATGGTAAGAAGTAGAAGCAATCTTAAAAACATTTCCCATTGCATGGATTAAGCTTAAAATCACAACATTAATCTACAAATCGGAAGAATAATTAAATATAATTGTTCACTTTAACAATTTACATTATGCATTTATTATACACAAATATTTGAAAATGTTAAAGAGGAATAATAAATTTAAGAGTTACAAAATTTAATTTAATTCTTTTATTTTAAGTAAGTAATCTCATCATTTTTTTGTTAACCATGGCTAACAATTTAACCTGGTACATTATAGACCTTATTTTTTTTTCATGATTAAATGCCTCAAAAAGTGTACAGAATATTGGATTATCAGCATAAGTGGGGAAATAAATAATATTAACAAGAAGCATATGAAAAATAAAGAAGTCAATAACAATTTTATGAGTAAAATAATATTTAAAATAGTATTTCACATAAGTCGTCAAAAAAATAAGAATTATGAGAGAAATGTAAAAGTGAAAATATTAGTAATTAAAAGATTGCATTTTATAACTAGGGAAATTAAATAATAAATAATTGAAGAAAATGTACAGAAAATGATATATGCATTAAGTAATGTTGGTATGCAATAAATGTAGTATAATTACATGAAATTTTATATTTAGCACATACCTCTAACAAATAATAACATAACAGAGAACCAATAGAAGCACAAGAGTGACACTGTATTTCTAATACATAAGTTACACTGCATAGCAATGAGGATTTCCAATTGCATTTTAGGGCAATTAAAATAACAACATAATTTATTTAAAAAAATAATCATTTAAATTATGTAACATACAAAATAGTATATATTTTTTTTAATATAGTGTCTCTTTTACATAAACTAAAATCACATCTAAAAAAATGATAACAATTATTACATGAGTGCCTACAATGGTTGTTTATAAATATGTAATGATTCAATATTAATGCTGATAACTAAATATTTATTATTTTTCTGTTTATAACTTTTTTAATATTTACTTTATAATTTAATAAAGAAAAATTGAACCAATGAAAAAAATTAATATTTTAATGTATTTCAAATACATTGAATGCATTCTTCAGTATTTGAGAAGAATGTAGAATATTTCAACAAGAATACATACCCATTTGTGAGTTTCAATTGCACTGTAGGTATTGTACTGCAAATAACTAGCAAAATCAAGTAATTTTCACAACAAAATTATTTTTTTAAAACTTTGCAATGGAAATTTAACATATTTGAAATTTTTTATAATAGTCAGAATTCAGGAATGTTGAAAATAATGCATAATCATGGTTTATTTACAAAACTTTCCTTCAGTTAAACTGATACCTCGCCAACCACTTTATGATATTTTTTATTTGTAAATCTTGTCTGTGACTTATTGAGACATTACTTTTAGTGATTACCTTGATATAAATGTTTCTGAGCAAGCTGAAAAAAATGATATGCTTTAGCACCTCTCCATGGGTCATCTATAAGACGCGGTGCTACATTCTGAAGGGCCACTTCCTCTTCAAGACTTATACCTAAATCTGTAATCTAAAAATTAAAGTATATCTCTTTGTTATAATATATCATAGAATACAAAAAACTATACTGACAAACAAAAATACTGACAAAAGGCAAAATGTGCGGTATAAAAATTGCAGAAACAGATTTGTTAAAAAATCAAATTAGAAATTTTACTCTGGTTATGACATATTAATGTGGTAACAATGATTAGGGTTATGACTATTCAGAGCAAAAAGTCCCGGTTCGATCCCAACCACTGTTGAACAATGACTGTCTTTTGCATAAGCATTTATCAGAATGAGTGCTTAGGAGTTATTCAAATTTACTACCAAGCAACACACAAATAAAGTTCACTGTCTAGGTGTCTTCCTGGAAGGTAATTTAAAGGATGAATATTAAAATGCCTATGATGATAGGTCTTATGATAATAGGGTGTTCGTTATGTAGTGTCACAACTTCCAAGCCATACAAAACCATCTTGTTTCAGTAGGATACAGGAATCTTATGAGAATCTCTCTGCTGATTGCACGAAACAGGGCACAACAAATAGTTTGGGCACATGTACATCAACATATCGAGAAATGTTGCCTGCAATAAAGAGCTGAGATTTGCATCGGTACTTGGCACTTAAAAGAACTATCTGTAAGGAACTCTTCAAGATGGAAGAGGTAACATTCTAGTGGAAAGGTTTACATGGGTTGAAATGGGTCCTTGGTAAACATTACCGGGATATTTTTGTCCCAGTAGTACTTAAAATATTATATATAATTTCAAATGATATAAATTATATATCATTTGAAAGTTTTAAAAAACGAATATATTAAAATTATATATTCGTTTTTTAAAGCACTGAAATGAGATTATTTACAACAATACAATGCACAAGGCCATCGTTGACAAATTATGTAAAAATTTCTGAGTATATATTCCCCAGACGTGCTATTTTGATTTCTTTAATCCAATATAACTCATCTAAGAAGCAAATATGAGGAATGTTTGAGGTTCTGATCCCCTTTCATCTAATCTTCATGGACTGTGCAAAATTGAATTGAATTATCAATATATATGATTACTGTTTATGGTTAGTGTTTTGTCAAGTTAATGTCAAGAGAAATCACAATCATCAAAAAGAAAAGTGGTGTTACAAAGATTAAAAAGATATCCTTAATTAAATTGTTTTTCGGTGAAATAACTTGAATATTAAAATATTTTCTTATACATAATTTTTTTAAGCAAATTTGTACCATATTTTAGCATAAAATAATTTTTCATATTTTTAAGTCTAAAAGGTAATTTTAATTCAATACTAAAATTGAATTTAAATACTAAAAATCCCCAATAAGTTACAATGAAATGTCTTTTATGCATTTTTTTATTAGATGACATTTAAAATTTTGGAGAGAAACCACACACACACAACAGCTTATTCTTATCAGAATTAAACATAAAGTATGAAAAATTAAAATTAATTTGGAGCACCTCATTTTACTGATTTAATAAAATTTGTTGACATATTATTTTATTGATTTTGAATGTCTCTAATAATATCATCCTCATTAGACGTAATTAGTTTGCAAATTATTTCGAATTTTCTCACAATATTTTTACTATGTACTTTACCTGAATTATCATTAATTATTTTGTTTATTACAACAGCAGTAACTTATATATTTGCTTCCCACAGTAATTATATAATAGTGAAACATATATTAATATAAAGATACAAATATATTAAAATATAGTAACAAATAACAGTATAGACTTACATCATTTCTATCAAAATTGAAAACTTTCCGATTAGATTTGTATTCTTCCACAAGTATGGCAATTAATACATACATTTTCCTCAATATAAATGGATCAGTATACTTTTTGGGTAAGTCTTTCACAAACTAAAAATAATAAAGGAATTGTTCTTTGAATATAAAATTCATAAAAGAATTTACATTTTAAAGGAGAAAATGCATCAATCAATTTTAATAAGTAAAAAAGTTATTTTACAAATATTATTCATCTCTCTCAAAGAAAATATAAGTATATACATTGTAAACATCTCTTGAGTATTAACACTTTTTAAAACTTCAAGTCTAATTTCCAATCTTTAGAGTAAAGATATTTCACAAGTCAATTAAAAATTGAAAAGAATGTTTAAAGATTTAGAGAAGAGTTAACAATAAAAATTGATAGGATTTAAGAGCGCTTGTTGTGTGAAAGATATCAGGTTCAATCTCAGTTATTATTAAAGAGGGAAATAAATGTGCATTTCTGGTATCCTTATACAATGCTTTCGATGACACTACTTTTCCAGATTTTTTTTCACTTGTATCATGTGAATGCAACCTACTGTCTATGAAGTCTTCCAGAATGAAATTACACAGTAAATATTAAGCAAAGCATTATATGTTTCCTATTTTTTAGGCTATTATGACAATTGAAAAATAATATTAAAGACGGTTGATTATCATGAATAAAAGTATGTATAAAATTCTTAACATGCAAAAGAAACAATTTTGATTTCTGATGTTTTTTTTAGCACAACAGTATAAGCATTTTATTCCAAAATATTCCAGAATCATATTTCATAGAATATTTTAAATTTTTTCACATATTTAAATTAAGCATTTTGCTGTTTGAATATATAATACATTCTAGATGTTGTTCTAAAAAGAAATTTGTATGACATACCAGGTGTGGAAATTGAAGACAGGATGTCCTGTGGTAGTGAAATGAGTGCATAAAAAGTGGCAATAATAGCTTTGCAGTTAGACATACTCTAGAGTTAGTCAGGTTCATGGATAATTTTTATAAAAAGTATAGGATCTGAAGTTATTTCTGGGAGATGTCTTTATTCCTTTTAAATGCTCAGTACTAAGTCTTGATACATATAAACATTCCTCTAAATATCATAATAAAATTATAGTAATATCCACAATTAATTTTTATTCTGTTAGTATAATTCAAACATAATTTTAAAAATAGAAACACTAATTTTCTTTTAAAAACTTACATTGAATTCATTCATATGAATTTTACCTTAACATAGAAACAATAAATTATTTTTGTTCACTCTGATAAAGTTCTTTCTGAGAAAATATCTTGAATAATATGTAGCATACTTTTACAAATTGTATGAAACCTTAAAACATTTTTGGGGAAAAAAAAAAAAAAAAAAAAAAAATCCATAATTTCAAAATGCACAATCATCATAAAAGAAAATTTAGTAAGCTATTACAAGAATTTATTGAAACCAGAAATATTTGATTTGAATACAGCTTGTGTAGGTATGGAGTCAAAATAGCAAATCTAGAAAGAACCTTTCCCAATTTTTTATTTTAAGTTAAAGAAATGGCAAACAAAAATTAACTGCAACTCTAATGGGATTATGTTTCAACAAGTGTTTATTAATATAGCAATGACTAAAAAAGTAGCAATCTCATTAATAAAATGGAATCTTTGCATACAGGCTAAAACCATTTACCAAGATAAATAGAATTATCAAGAAATGACTTTGATCTCTTTAGAGTTCAACATTATATATATATATATATATATATATATATATATATATATATATATATATATATATATATATGTGTGTGTGTCTGTGTTTAATGCTAATTTACAAATTTTGAAGCAGATTTAAAGAGTGAGATTTCAGTTTGTGTTAAAAAATAAAAATGCAATTGCATAATCTAAGATAGTGTTTTACTGCAGATTTAATTATTTTATGCACTCACTAAAGAATGTCTACAAAATATTATTAAGACTACATTGGGAAATAATACGACTACCTTACAATTTTAGGATCAGCAAAACATTACATAATTGTATTTCTTTATTCAACATTCAATATTAAACAGCTAGAAATATGAAGCAAATCATGTAAATAACAGTTTTTCTCATTATTAACATAAAGAGTCTTTTGCAAAAGTGATTACCATTTTAAGATTTTTGTACAAATTTCCATAGATATTATCAAGAATATGTAACTCAAAACCACTGGGTAATGTTAATAATTATATTAAAACAATGAATATACTACCAGAATTGAAACTATTCATCATTCTTAAAAATAAATTACTACACTATAAATAAATGAAATTGTATTGAATGCTCTGATATTGCAAGCTTATTCAGTGGATTTATTGTTTTACAAATAAGTGTTTTGGGAAAAGTAATAAATTCATAGATACCTTTTAAAATAAACAAACGCATTTAACATACTTAAAAACTTTAATTTTACCTTAATTTCTTTCACTTCAAAGTATTTCAAATTGCTATATAATTAGAAATGCATTAATATATGAATATAAAAGCAGAGAATTATTTGCCACTTGCTTTTAGTGGTCACAACCCATTAAGCGATAAATTTTCTGTTCTCTAAAATTTGCAGATGCTATAAATTAGCATCTTAATGTATAATCATAAGTGGTAAATACCAAATTTATCCAAATAACAATTTAAAATAATTAGCATATATATATATATATATATGAAGTAAAAGGTATGTTTTAAAATTTTTTTCATGCTTTTGCTTTACTTTGTAGTGAATATTGTTTGTTGAGACTAATAAAATTTGTATCCTAATCCTTTTTATTAAAATTTAAACTCTTTATTCGTTGGAAATTTGTTCGATTTGCTCTTTGTTTGATTAATTAACATATCAAGCAGGCATCTTTATTAGATGCAGTGAAAAAACTAACATTATACAAAACTAATTTCTACAGGTATCCCTTTATCTATGCCTGAATCTTCTAATACTAAAATTTGGCTGGAATTCCAAATCACCAAACTATAAGGAATACCTGATTTTCAATTGGCTTCAGTTATTGAATCAGATACATATTTTCAAGAGCCTTATTTGAAAAAAAAAGCTTAAGTCCTCCAATATGGTGATAATCAAGAAAAATATTTATCCTACCCTATATCCATTGGTTTAAAAAATTGTGTATCCTTGTCACATCAGTGCACAAGATTTTTTAAAAGGAAGACAAATATGCACTGGAAAAAGAGATTTCTTTCTGAAAAACTAAGCCATATATTTTAAACTAAATTTAGAATAACAAATTGTTATAAATTTTTTTTAAAATTTTTTCTTTGATAAAATAATTTTGTGTACAATCTATGTGAATTTTTGTAACTAAATGTAATTTGTATAATAATTTTTAATCATCATTGCAATTGCCATAATTTATATATAATAATTGTATTCATCGTTATCAATAATATTTTTGGGTGTATTTAACAGGCTTATATTTAAATGTTCTTCTATTTGTATATATCAATTAGTAACAGGCTATAATGAAATTTTCTTTTATGTCTATTTATTCTTAGTTAAAAATAAAATTTAGTTTTCTAAGTAAAAAGTGAAATTTAAAATTATTTTCAATTTTTTACTGAAGAGTGAACTAGTAAGCTATGAAAAAGAAATGATTCCATTTAGTGAGTGAGCGGTTTCAATCTGACCCCCAATTTGAATGGTTTTACCTATTAGTACTTTTTTCTTATATGACCTCTTATTAATTTACAAGTGTGTAAAAATTTAAAAGACTTTAAAAAATATTTTTGTTTATAAAAAATTTTTCAGACATAAATTTTACACAAGCAAGATTAATAAGAGAACCATTTAAAATGGTTATAGTTTACAATTTATCAATACTAGCATTAAAATATAGTACATAAATAGATTCGTCAATGACTGAATTCAAATGTAAATGTTTCATAGGAAATTTCAGGTTAAACTATTATAGCTTAAATGAATTAAAATTACCTAAAATTGTAATTTTAAAATGAAAATAAACTCTAATGAAAATAAATTTTTAATATAAAAATAAAGGATATTAATCTCATAGATGCTTGGAATTTCTTTAAGATTAACATTTTGTGAAACCACATTGCCTGGAATCAAATTATTAGCCCAATACAAGAAATTATTGCAAAAATAAGATTGTTGCTATGAGTAACTCATATAGTGAATAAAGTACTAATTAGTATGGAAAAAGTCAATTTTTTTCAGACGCAAGTAAATCTTTCATATATGAATTCTTTTTATTCATATAATATAAAGGAAATTTTCTAAATTAAATAGTCAGGCTCTTAAGACCCAAAAGATAATAATGTAATAAAATCACATTATTTTTACTATCAACTAATTTTTCTGTTTTGTTATAAGATTTTATATTTTGTTATATTTTACTTTTGTTATAACATGAAAACACAAACTAAAAGTAATATATAGTTGAATTACATGAAAATATAGAACTACAAATTATGTTTATGATAGTTTTCAACAGTACTTTTTATGTTCTTCAACTTAAGGTTTAACTTTTTCAACAAAAATGATACATTTTGTTCATATAAACACTTATTTACAGCTAAAAGAATAAGAATACTGATTTAAAGAAGAGAAAATCAGCAAATATACATTTTGTATGAAAGATCCTTACAAATACATATTTATTGTAAAAGAACTGTACTGAAACTTAATAACAAATCCATATTGCTCATTTTAATTATCAAAAATAAATATTCCTTACTTTGTACAGCATTAGAGCTGCGTGCAAAAATTTGCATGCTTTTTTATACAATTCTACTACAGTAAATATTGACTTTTCCTGTTTTAAGTAAACAGCATATTGAGACAGAAGGGAATCAACATCTTTTATATCATATTTTTGAGCAAGTGCAATAGCCATTTTCCACTGGTTCAGAGTTGTGCAACACTCAATAGCTGCATTGATCTTGTTACACAAAAAAAAAAAAAAAAAAAAAAAAAAAACCATACAAGCATAAAAATTTATTACTAACTGAAAAATGCATATTATTTGGATCACTAAGAATTTAATAAAAAGTAACATACACATAATAGATTTAAAAAATAATGTAGGATTTCTTATAAAAGAAACATTCACAATTTAAAAAGAAAACTTACTATCTAACTACTCACATTCAATTATAAATACATTTTTTAATTCATAAACATGTAAAATAATTACTTATTTAACAAACGTAAATTCTAGTTAATTTTTTTATCAATCTAAATATAGAAGTCGCAGTTTGTGAGTATTCATTATAACAGAAAAAAAAATATATAATGATAATTCCCTATGTCTTGCAGAAAACAGAACATCCATAAGAACCCCCCCCCCTCCAAAAAAAATAAATAAAAATAAAATAATAATAAAAATTTTTTTTTTTAAAAATCCATTAAAATACTAATTATTTTAAACAATTATTTGAAAATAAGTATTACAAAAGAATAAATTGTAATATATACAGAAAATACTCTAATTGCAAGATAATTATTAATCTATATTTTTTCCATTTCATTTTCATGTGTCAACTATTTACCTTAATATAGGATGATACTGCCTGTTCACACATTCCAACTGAGGCAAACATAGATCCAAGTTCCTATAGTTTTATGTAAAAAAGTTAGAAGAAATTAATAGTGAAAGCATATTTCAATGTTATAACATATAAAATAGTAGTAAGAAAACATATTTAAGTGCATCTTAACAGCAAGGTAATAGGCTGAAAACACAAAATAAGAATATGAAAAACTCACAAGCAATAATTTATGACTCTCAGGCAAATCGTTTAACAGCTTTTCCAGCCCAGTATAGTCCTCAAGCAAATAACGACATTCAGCAATACGCTTTTCATTATGAGCTTTTTCATAATAGTTGAGTGCTTCACTCCTAAATGAGTAAAATTGTATTCGAATTTTTAACTATAAGAAATTGTGTTGTGTTAAAAACATGCTACTAAAAGTATTCTTCTAAAGAAATGTTTTATGGTAAGGAAAAGCATAAATTATGTTAAATACAGTACAAATACAGCAATTTTAGGTAAATTACTTGGTATAGTTAAAAAAAATCAATTTTTAATATAAACTTATCATTATAAAATATTTTACTTTCGTTAATTTAATCGATAGAAATGCATAAATTCAATACCTCAAATTTATTAGATTGATTCATTTTGGAATATAATCATGAATCTATATATTGAATTAACTGAATATTCTATTATTCTGAGTTATATCATTTTTCCCATAAAAATAGAAAAAAAAAAATGTCTAAACATAGAAAAGAAATATATAAGCTTTTTTCAATGTATAAGTTGGCTATTTTAGTAATGTTCGTAAGGTGGTTATATTTGCATGTAGTATTTTTTTGCCTACAAAATCTTATTATATGAAGACCTACATTTTAAAGCGGGTTTTGAACCAATACAAATACCCAAATATTTATTTCAATTCACTTATTTTAAATAGAATTTTATTACTATTAAAAAGTTCAAACATTTAAAAGACAAGTAACAGCTTCTATTAAAAATTTAAGAGGCAGATTATTCAGCTGGTCTTTAGGCATGCTTAACTTTGAAGATAAATATCAAAGATACAACTAATGATCTTTGATTTCCTTTCTAGGCACCTTGTTTCTCAATATCTGCATAGAATACACTTAAATGACATTGAAGATATCAAAACAGAATAAAAACTATAATGTAACTAGAAACTTTTTTTAAGTAAATGAATACTGTAAATGTAATTAAATGAACAAATTTTAAATTGTATTTCATTATCAATGAGATTAAAAGTTTTGAGAAATGTCCATAAACAATTTGGCTACTCAAAAATGCAAAAAAAAAAGAAAAAAAAAAAAGATATATACTATCATACAACACTATTATTGCCCCAATATTACACAATTTTGTGAAACATTGCAATATAACAAGTTTGTGAAACATAAATATAAAAATTTGTGTATTGATGTCAAAAATTTTGCAATGTGTTGCAATTCAACAACAAATCTAAGCAAAAACGGTTTAGTCTATTAAAAATATGCTTGGAATATATAAACCTTTGGAATGTATTTCTAATAATATTAAGACGGGTTTAAATATTATAAATCTACTAAAAATATTTACATACTATAATCGATCATGCTATACAACACATTAATTATAAAGTGTGACCACAGAAACAAAATGTTTATGAATTTTCCAAATTCAAATTCCTGAAAAAAAAAATTAATGGAAATGCTACACATATTTTTTACGGGTGAAAAACTCTTTAATTTTAATTTTAAAAAAGTTTTAACTTCCCCTCCATCAGCTACAATTTAATGAAAAAAAAGAGCATGTAAATCAATCAATTGTAAATTGACTAAAAAGTAAAATTCACTCTTTTTTAAGTAAAATTACAGGGACTAAATTATTAGTGTGAGTCGTTAAATGCAATAACACATTCCACATTAGGTTAATAAATTTTCTCTAGCATATTTGTTATTTCGTGTAGTACCATATAAATAGCTTTTAATCAGAACAAAGACTATTTCCATAGATGAAGCTTATAAATTACATAAGAAAATACTGTATCACAAAATTTTCTGAATATACAATAAGGAATATTTCGTTTTTTCTGGCAAGGCAGTAGAATAAGATTTTGGTGATACATTAAACGTCTCACATTTGTCTCTTTTTGGCATACATATATATGTATGCCAAAAAGAGACAAATGTGAGGCGTGCGTGTGCATGTGTGTGTTTTTCAAGTAAAATTGTATATTTTAAGTAATAATCTCAAAACATAAATATATAATTTATAATACCATTGTTGTCTATCAAAGTAGTAATCAGCAACACCATTCCAGGCTTCTTCCATTTCGCTTACTTCTAAAAGATCCCCCTTTAAGAGATCAAAAACTTTAAACCAATCACCCAATAGTCGATGTAAATCTATAGCTGATATTCTGAAATGATACATGAAATCATAAATAATAATGAAAAAAGGAGAAACAATCTGTATGTATGAAAAAGGCGAAAATGAAATTCAGGATAACATAATTAAGTGAATATTTGTGTGTGAAATATCAGATAAAATGTAGGTTTTATATTAACTTTAACTAAAAGAATTAAAAATTTCTAGAAGATGATAGTATATAAATATACTGCATTGTATCTCACAGGGCTATTATGTAAGTAGAATAATTATCATGGAAGTGAAGGAAAGTTCGAATTCCTTAACTATAAACAATTCCAATTGCAATTTTCATATGGGATATTTTTATAGAGAAGCAGCTGAAAATATTGTTAAGGCATTTGGGAATAATATTCAATGAACAATCCATTCAGTAATGCTTTACAAAGATTCAAAATAGAATTATGAATCTGACAATTGAATGATATAGTCTTTAAAAGACTTTGTCATACAATTCTTAATTCTTACTATTTCTTCTAACTTTTGGTTGCTGAATCTTAACTATAGGAAACATTTCATGGGGTATCCATAAGCCCCATGAAATTATACCCAAAGAATCATAAGGTAACATAAATAAAAAGTAGAATATTTGAAGGATTCTCCAGTGTCTCATGAAATTTTAAATGACAACAAATGAGACATTTGGAACTCTGAGACTTGCACATTTACAGTTATTCAAAAGAACCCCTTCTATAGAGATTGATTGCTAGTGATGAGAAATGGATTTTTTAAGACAATCGTATGATACTCATAAAGTCAAGTAAAGCAAAGTCTCTTGGCTGTCATTGCATGCTATTCTTACATTTAAAAAGGTTATATTTCTTGTGTGGCGGTTGACACTCAGAATACTTTATCACACTTTCATGCAAAGAAGGAACATGAATGATTAACTTCAGAACATTGTAGTAATGGAATTGTAATATGTGTGTTGGAAATATAAATTGTGATGTATGAATTGGAAATAGATGATAAAGCAGATTGCAGAGGTTCTTATTTAGTTGAAGAATTCGCAGAGTAGTAAAGAAAATTCTTAAAATCATTAATTTGGCATGCAAGTGGTTACTATACTATGTCAATTCACATGGAAATTATTTCAAGCAAGTAAATAAATTACCATATTTTTCAGTTATTGGCCTCTAAGAGTTATTTCAATAATTTTTATTACATAACTTAAATAAAAGGAATTTCTTAATATCACAAAATTATTTATAGTTAATGATTCAATGAAAAATTATGATATTACAAAAAAAAAAAAATGTCTTGTAATTCATAAAAAAATATAGTATCTCATTAAATGAACATTTCAAAAAAAAAAAATTCTTATTCAAAAAAGATTTTACTACAAACAATCGTGAGTCGCAGAATTTTGCATTCAAAGCTCACGCACAGATAGGAAAAAATGAGGAAGAACTCTGTCCTACATAAAAATGATTTCATTTTCAGTAACAGTTTCCAAATCATCGATTTGTGGAAATACATAAATTTCTAGCAAATTTTGATAAATGTTTCCAGTTACGGTATTCTCTGTGAAAAAGAAAGGGCCAAAAAAATGCGATCGTCAGTCTTAACGCATATGAAGGACGTTTTGTATATTAGTTTACACAATACCCAATGCTAAACTTCGATGAGTAATAGTTTTTTAGGGCTTCTAACACAGGACTATCTTTTGCGTTCGAAATTTTCTTCTGAAGTGCTTGGACATCCTGGAGATACACCCTTTGATACTCTTCCAGTTTCTTTGAAGTTATTTCATCCATCGATTTAACCCTTTCAGGCGCACTACCCTTTAAAGTTGAGATATTAAGGAAAAATTTAATAGGCTGTCAATTTAGGCCCTAAATAGTGTACAGTAAAAATTTGGTAAAGATTGCACTGACCATTTCGATTTTGTGGGTTTTCCATCACATGGAACACTGCGCCGCAAAGGGCTATGAAAGCGAGCATTGCAGTGAAACACACTAATGCACAAATCTTTCATATATTAATAAAAAATCACTGTATTATGCCCGTGTAGCAGACTTAGCATTCTCCAGGGTGCACCATAAGGAGGACTGCTACTCTACGACCCCAGAAAAAATGGGGGGGGGAAATGAAAAAGTGATTTTTATGCTGTAAATAAAAACATACGTAAAGATTGGTTTACAAAAGAATAACTTCAATTAATTGGTAAGGAAAAAGCTCAACGCAAATTGAAAAGGGGCTTTTTTCGCACACATCCCAAATATCTTTACTTTGACAACTTATCAGTGTAAAATCATGCAGCGAATTCTGCACAGTCTGTTTAGTTACCCAAGTAAGGTCTTGGGGCTGCATAGAGGGGCCTGGTTGGAATAAATCATCGTAATCATCTTCACTTGCATGCGATACATCGTCGCTATCAGATTGAGACTGTTCAAGTGATATAAACATATTTCTCTGTATCACTATCTGCATTCTCAGATTCACTACCAGAGGGCAATTCTTGAAGCATTTTTATTGCTTCAGAAAGACTAATACCTCTCCGTGCCATTTATTAGCAATTAACAAATTTAAAAAATAAACTACAAAATAAATTTTATTTGCATAAAAAAGTATAAACTAAAATATATAAATTCAAAAAAATATCTATACAGTAATATAAAATAAGAGTAGTAGCAAAAAGGAAAATCGAGAACATAAAAATCATGCACTTTCTATCTAGAAATGACGCGAAATAACTGATATAATCTTAGACCCCACTGAAGCTTTCCAATTCAAGAGGCCGAGAAGGTTGTATAAATATTTCCCATACAAGAAATCCTCCCTTGTAAATTCCTAAGCAAAAGTTCATTTCTCCTCGAAAGAGAGAAAAACAGTAAACATAAACACAGATGTTTCCCTCATCATTGCGTTCACGGCTAATCCCGCACTGACGGCGTAAATGAATACGACCGTTGCGGCGCAGTGTTCCAGGGGATGGAACACTTTGTTTTTATTCAATGATTCTACGTATACTATATGCGTAAAAAATTTAAAGTAATATAGAATAAATAGTTCAATGCACAGGCAACAAAATAAGAGAAATTTTTTTCCAAACATTTATTTTTATACCACTAAAAAATTTGCGGAAAATTTCTTAAAAATAGAGGGATTTGTATAACATAAAATAATTGAAAATTATTTGTCGCCTTGTGTGGTGCTGCCATCTATTATCAAAGAAGAACGTTTAAAGAGCATTTTAAAAAAAATTTGATCCATTTATCTCTAAATGCAATGGTTTGGTAACAATTTAAAATTTGGTGTTCCATCACCTGGAACACTATTCTGGAAAGGGTTAATGCCTTATCACCCCTGGAGCCTTTTCTCTGGTGTGTAACGAAAGCCATTTTCGTTGCAGTGCAACATTCAATTTAAATTCCACATACCACAACATAAAATGTCCTTTAACATAACATAATACATAATATAATAATAATAAAATAACATAAAACAACATAACAGTCCATTTTCTTCGACTCGTGAATTCCAAATGGAAGAACTGAATGATAAAAAAAATCAGTAATATAATAATACAAAAGCAGCGCCATCTAGCAAGCAAAGTAAAAACTAACATTTTTTTCCCACCATTTCAACACAAGAATTATTTCCATACATTTATGAATTCATTTTTTTATAAGGTTTCAAAATCCCGGCATTCTTTTTCAATGACTCTGTATTTATTTTCGATACTGAGATAATTAAATATAAAAGTTATCTAATTTTCTTAACTATAACTGTTTAATAATAACTGTTTTGCAGGACAGTGAGGTTTTGTGTAACTTTCAATTATATTAGTTTATATTTATGGGTGAACAGTTCCTTACATAAAAATTTTTGTAGCTCTAATTTAAATGAATAAAATAATTTCCAAATTTTAGGCCTTATTTCCAAACATTTTTAAATTTCAAATATGTTTCTATATTAATTAAAGAATTGTGTTAAAACTACAAATAAGCTAATATTGTTTTACATATGACAATCATATATTTGTAAGCAAGACAATATTGAAATATAAACAAAAGTTACAATTACAAAGTTAAAAGGAAATGCAAAAAAATGTCAAATCCTGAAAATTGATAAAAAGATCAGAGTTACTGAATAAAATTAGTTTATACAACATAATTCTATAAGTCAGTTTTAATATTTTAGTTACAAAATTCACAACATTTTACATAGCTGATCAACAAATTTCTCACAACAAAGAGAACATTAGAATAATAAAATTCAAAGCTTAGCATTTGAATTTATTTCTTAATATAAACTGCAATTTGATAACTAGAATAAATAAAATATTAATGAAACACTTACTATAATCATATTTAAAATAACAAATATTTACAAGTAAATTATCATAGTAATTGACACAAATAATAAACACTCATAAAATACTAAGCTTAATTTAAGTTTCCTTTAATGTTCTTTTTTAGAAATATATGCACAATAGAAAAGTCAAAATAAGAAGCAAATTCAAATTTGCTTACAATTTAGAAAACAAGATTGTTTTCTAAATTGTTAAGCTTGTTTTCCAAATTGTAAGCAAAATTGAAAAGCAAGCTAATAAAGATATGAGAGCAAATACTTTTATCTGCAATTTATTGCATATTAGATTGATTTTAAAATATTGTATATCAAATACTTTTATTTGGTTTCTGGATAGAAATAAACTGAACATGAAGAATGTTTTATCCTGCATAATTACATAACATTAATTTAAAATTTGAACAATTGTAACTGGATACATTATGATAAACAGACTAATTATAAAAATGCATTTTACTTAAACTTTCTCACCAACAGATGGAAAATACACATATTTCATAACTGAAGATCATTAAAAATATTCTCTAAATATATAAAACAAGAAAATAAAATAGAAAATTATTATTAAATAGAAATTGATGTCACAAGAATGAATTGAATATTATTATTGTTTGTAATAATAATTATGAATTAAAGAAAACAATAACTGGGAATCAAATAAAAAAAAAACATTTTAAACATTGTGTATGTGTGAAATGGAACATTTTTATTATTAAATGTGTGATTATTCCAATAAATAAACATACATAGAAATCGGAGAAGTCAATTATTCAATGACAATTAATTAAAAATAATACTATAGTTTAATGAATATGGATGTACAAAATAAAATTTTTTTGACCAAATTATAGCTTTTATAAAGAATGACAGATATGAATGCAGAGGAAATTAAGTTTATTCAAGAACTAAAAAATTGTGGACTTTTTGGGACATTCTAACAACGATAAATCTTTTGCAAAGTTATTAGTTGCATATTAGTCAACTGTTATATATAGCTTCTTTGTTTTTGCATGCTTAATAGCTTAGAAATTTATTCTATTTATTGATGCATACCTTAATAAATTCACATTAAAATACTAATACATTTACATTAGTATAAATAAGATTTTTTTCATTCATTATCAGAATGAAAATAATTTTCTTTAATAATTAGTAAGAAATAAAGCACATAAATTTCTTAAAAGTACAGAAAATTGATAATACCCAAGAACCAATGTTTTTATAGAAAGAATTAAAAATTAAGATAACATTTTTATCATTCATTTAAAGCTAAAAACAAATAGAAACAAAACTTAGCATAGTTTTAAATGCTCTACTTACAGCTTATCAGTTAATAAATAAATTCGATCAACTTCCTCAAAATTCTTAAAATATGCTTGAACTTCAGCTTTCTTTACAGTATCATTCTAAATAAACAATTAATTATATAATAAAATTCCACAAATAATCATATATTATTTAATATCTTGTATAAATAAACAAACTTACATAAAACAAAAAAAAAGAAAAGAAAATCAAAATAATTTTTTATAACAACCAGATTAAAGATTAAATATCTTGCTGCTACATAAACGTGGTAATGAACAAAACAAGTAGCTCATATGGAAGTTGTATAAAAAGGCATGCTTGAATAGTGAAATAGAGACCAGAGGTATCTAATTTCTAATGATGATTCAGAAGTCACTTGTTAATATTCATTAAGAAGAGTCATTTGTAAAAAGAAACAGGATAAAAAAAGGTTTTGAAGTTTAGAAGCAAAACAAATGTGTTTTCCTAGTTCAGTATCAGCTTTTCTGTACTTCATAAACTTTGGTAACAATATCTAATCACAGATATCATTTACAATGTTTGACTAATTTTTGATTGAATAAGCACAATCAAAAATTACTTCAGACACAGATGACCTTATATGAATAAAGAAATGGAGCTATAACACTACTTAAAATTAAATCTTTCTTGTTGCAATTATTGAAAGATTTGTGTTAATTCCAAATGTGTACTTTATATAACAGGAGAGTGTCTGAAACAAAAGAGAGATAAATCCTGGTTTTGCATTTAAAGGGAAAGTAGAAAATTATTGAATAGGAAAAACATTTGGTGAAATATAAATAGAAAAAAAAAATTAAAATCATTATAACGAAGATAAAGTTGGTGTTTGAGGTGTTGGTATTTTTTAAGAATATATACAGAAAATAATTTTATAAGGAAATATGAATGGTTAAGTCTACAAAAAAGCTACACTGATAAACTATTCCATTTTATAATTAGTGCTAATTTGACTATTCTCTATTTTTTGCATAATCTTCAACAGATTTTTCAAGATTATTTATTTCTCTGTCAAGATACTTCTTTTTCATTTTATAAAGAAGAGTTTCAAATTTTTTTTTGGTGTTGATGCTATTTTTTTCTGTTTATATTTCTGTAATTCCTTCTATTTTTATTCTGTTTGGCAAAGCAACATGATTAATAAGATATTTGCTAATTACTATACAGCTGATACATCTTATGTTTCACATGGGAAATAAATGACATGCTTAACTACAAATGATTTATTTATTTTTTTAAATTTTTTTCTAAATTTTCCACAGAAAGTTTGCATTTAACAAAGGCTTGACTATCATAGAATAATAAATTACTTTCCATAAGTGAGAATAATTTTGTCTTGTTAGTAAATTAATGTAAATAAACCTATTCTATTTTTAATAGAATCTACACACAATTCAAAGCAGTTTTGAAATCGTACAGGCAGTTTAAATGATTTAAAATTATCTATGAAATTAAGGAATTCTTAAAAACAAAGAGTCAAATTCTAAACCTGTTATTAGCTGAATTAGTTAATGACAAAATATTGCATTTACTTACATTACTTGATTTGTAGCTTATTATAGTTGAAGAAATATTACAGTAAAAGGATTTGTAAGTTAACATTTTGTATTTTCTATCCAAGTCTTGCTTTCATTATGTTACTATAATTTTGCCTATATTCAAAGGAGAAATCAAAAGCTAATATTTTAATTCTCTCTGGTCTATTTCATTGGAAATTTCAAAACAATAAAAAAAATTCCACAATATTAATAATAACTTCAAACAAATGTAAATAAAGTCTAAAAAGGAAATTAAAAATTTCGAAGAGATATTTAAAATAATAAACAATTTTAGGGACCTGTATAAAACAAACCTCCAAGAATAGTAGAATTTTAATACAGTGTTAACTTTCACCTGGATTCCTTGTACAGGAAGATTTGTTCTTTTGTTCAATAATTTGAATTCATGCTGAATACTTTTGAATGACAATAACTTGAATAGTCATTTTGCATATAATTTTAATGTACAAAGTAGATTTAATAAAGTAGAAAATCCTATAATATTAATGGTTCTTTATGATAGCTATGGTAAATGTAAAAATGCCTACAATATTCAATGGGACTACATTATTATGCAATAATTTCTGGAAACAAAATAATGATATTTATTTTAATTAACACAATCTTTTCATTAAATTTTTTTATTTAGTTAGTTGGAATAACCAAATATCCTACTACAATTGATTAGCAGTGAAACTAAAATGAAACTTTTCTGTAATTTTTAATTACTAAGACATTACTAAATTTTTAAATACATAAAAATCGAAGTAATATACACATAATACATGGAAAAATACACACATTAATATCTAAAATGCTTTTGACAAACTGTATCCCTTGATAATCTTTACATCTCACAAATGCAGACTCTGCAGTTGCAAAATCCATTTTCAATAATGCACCTTCAGCAAGTAAGCGCCTATAAGATAAGAAGTACACAATTTCCAAAATTAAATTTTTATGAACTTAAAGTGTGTGGACACAGCAAAAGAGAATATTATATATTTATCAGCTTGATATTATATTATAAAAAGGACAAATTATAAATATATTTTAATAAAGAAACAACTGTTATATTACAGAAGATTCATGTTACTTAAGGCAGTCATATTTTATTTTTCTAACAGATTTATGGATCTGGATGAAATATGTAAGTGAAAAATTCTTTCAAATGATAAGCCTTCAATTACTTTGTAATATAGTCATTGCAAATTTCTAATTTTTATGAATACGACAAATTTTATTTTTAAATGTGATATAAAATATTTTTAAAATATTAAAAAATGAAATAAGCATGGAGTAAAAAATAAGCACACACGGCAAATAAGGTAAAATTTTTAAGATATAATTCTTCAGCAGATTCCACCCCTTCAGGGGGTTTACTTTCTTTAAGTTAACACAGGTGTCACAATTCTGAGGTACCCCAGTGATCTGTCTTTTCTTTTCTTCTCCTATTCTTATTTGTTTTTTCCTTCTGTTCTCCCTCATTGTGGTTAACTTTTAAAAGGTTGAGGCCTCCCCTTGAGTAGCTATTGCCGCCCTGTTGCTATTAGCTTCTCATGGGGATTCCCATGTCTCTGGAAAGAAGGGACCTGGTAATTGAAACACATTATTTTGGCCTCTGCTTCAGGTAAATGGAAGGTGTGTTGTGATCCTCAACTCATCAATCGGCTTAAATGGATCAAGCGATCGGTTATCCACTTAGTGACTCGATAAGGGTGGAGGTCACTTCAGAGGCACATAAGAGGGGATTGGTTAGCATTGGTGCAGTTATCCTTGTTGCATCCCCTTGGTCTGTGGTGAATAGTGCGGTCAGACCCTGAATTAATCCAACTTTTTTATGGAATGCAACTCTAATTCTTTACTCCCTATGGAGCAACAAATGATACGTGAGCAGAAATATTTTCTGGAAAATTAAAAGAACAGAAGGCAATTTCGATAATGTTTTTCTTTCTTAATTAATAAGAGTTTTATTGCTACAGTTGGAAATGTCAAAAATGTTCCCAAGATGAAATGTGGTGATCTCTTGATCGAAATTTTATCAGTTAAACAGGCTGAAACCATTCTAAAATTGAAATGCCTTGGTAACATTGATGTCATAGTATCTGCTGATACCAGATGAAATTCTATGTGGGGAGTGATTTCAGCTGACAATTTGTTCAATGTTTCAGAAGAAAAAATTCTAAATAATCTTGTTGACCAAAAAGTATGCCATTGCAGTAAGAAGAGAGGGCACAATTATAAAAACTAAACATCTCATACTCACATTTGCAACTCCTACACTGCCTCAGTCTATTAGAGCTGGTTACCTAAATTGTTGTGTTCGACCTCATATCCCAAACCCTTTGCATTGTTTTAAATGTCATAGCTTTGGACAAGCGAAAACTACTTGTAGAAGACCTTTGACTTGTGCTCAATGTGCTTCCATTGCACATGACAGCAGTACGTGTCAATTGTAAGAAAAATGTGTTAACTGCAGTAGTTAACATCTCTCTTACTCCCGGTTGTGCCCAACATGGATATTAAAAAAGAATTACGACAGGGAAAATGAAAAGGATGCAATGTCATCCGTACCCCTCAACAAGGTATTAGTTATTCACAAGTTGTCAAAATATTTATGAAATCCTGTAGTATGCTAACAGATTACTTAGATCTTCCGATTTCAAAACTATCCTCAAATATTTTTAATACAAATGTATTACCTTATACTAATACATATTTCTCCAAATTTAGCAAAATCAAAGTCCCAAAGATCCGAAAAATTAAAACATGCCAGAGAAGGGCCCCATAAGTCACCTTTTACAAGTAAAAGAATTATATCTTCTTCTAAAAAAGGTGCAGTGACGGTAGATTCTTTAGATGATGAAACCTTCCAAAATGAAGATTCATCTAAATCCCAGATGGCTTGTTCCAAGGGCAGAACATTTAATTTTACTTAATGGTATCCTTCATTTCTTGGATCTGCTGAGGTCTTTGCACTGACATAGAAGATATATAAACCGTTAATAATCTGTACAATCCAGTGTGTTTTGCCATTCAAGTATAAACATTCTTGAAGCCTCAGTGTTGATTTAAATATCATGGTTATAATTGTGTGAGAAAAGCTGTTATTCCTAAAACAGTATCTGGAGGTGTTTACATTCTCGTGTTTTGTAACTTCCCCAGTTCTGTCTAGCCCCTTAACATATCACTACAGATTGTTGCAATACATGTACATACAACATCTCTCATTACTATTTGTAGTCTTTACTTGCCTTCCCATACTGTTGTTCATGAAAGTGATTTGAACAATCTATTAAATCAGCTACATTCTCCCTTTATATTGCTTGGTGACTTTAATGGGAATAATACCTTATGGGGTAGTGATAATATAAACTTTGTGGGCGCATAATTGAGCAGTTCATTTTGAATAACTGTATTTCCTCTTAAATTCCACAGAAATAACTTATTCTCACCAATCCTATTGAACTTTTTATTCATTGGATTTTGCTATTTGTTCACTAGCACTTCTACTATTATCAAATTTTAGTGTTGAAAATGAGTCATCATTTTCCTGTAATTATAACTCAAACTAGTATAAATAGACCACAAGTCTTTCATTCTTCTTATTCTTATTATCATGCAGATTGGCCAAACTTAATGCCAGAAAATTAGCTGTGATTAATAACTGTATGGTTCAAAGTGAGGACATTGATGATGCAGTGTAAAAAGTTACTGATGCACTTCTAGATGGGGCCAAAAAGGTGATAACCAAGTGCTACCCAATTTTGCACAAACATCATAAACCAGGTGGAACAATAAGTGTCAGGTATCATACAAGAAACAGAAAAAAGTTGTGGGCTATTTTTCTAGATGTTCCACTATAGAAAACATCATAGCTGTAAAAAAAGCTAAAGCTTTAACTCCTTGAGTATGGGGAAATAGTCAAAAAGAATCTTGGATAAGAAATGTCTCCTCCATCACATCAACTTCTAGTAAACAATTCTAGAAGAAAGTCAAAGCCTCTAGTGGATTATATCAATATTTCTATATCCCAATATAACAAAATGGAGCTGTCACATACTCTACTCTTCTCTATATGATATTGTCAATCTTTTAGGTGATACTTTTGCTAGGGTATCTAGTCCAGCCTTTTATGATCATAAATTTCTCAGGACCAAAGAGCAAGCTGAAAAGCCTATAAAATTTCATGATAAAGTCATACACCAATATAATTGCAATTTTTCTACGATAGAATTGCATAGAGCACTGCCCCAAACTAATACTAAAAATACTCGTCCAGGACCAGATGGTGTCTCATATAAGATGCTTTGCCATCTTAGCCATGATTTTTTAAAAAACATTCTTATTCTATTCAATATAATATGGATATATATCCAATATCCCAGTTTCTGGAGCAAAGCAATAGTTATTCCAATATTGAAACCAGGGAAAGATACAACTGATCTTCAAAACTACCGTCTAATTGCTCTCACAAGTTGCCTCGCTAAAACCTTCGAGTATATGGTGAATGCCCATCTTGTTCATGTACTTGAAAACAATGAGTACGTATCACTTTATCAGAACAGATTCCGGAAAGGTAGATTCACTCTTGACAATAATGCATACCTAGAAACACAAATTAAGAATGCCTTTGTGCAGAGACATCATTTGGTGTCTATCTTTTTTGAAGAAGGAAAAACCTATGATAGAATATGGTGTTATTGGGTTCTTTGCACTTTATTTAATTTCAACTTTAGAGGAAATTTACTAATTTTTATTCAGAATTTTTTAAATTCTCATGTTTTTAATGTCTGTATAGGATTTGTTTTATCCAATCCAATATATATATATATATATATCAATAATATATATACAATATATATCATCGTATTCTTCCATTTCCAATTGCTCCTATGCGAAGAGTTGATATAAAACTTACATGTCTTCACATTCGATTTATACACAAGCACTTATTTTTGTCACAGAGTATGACATGTGTAATGAATCAAATACAGTACATCACATTTTAACTGTTTGTCCTAACTTCAATGATTTACATTTAGTACTTTTTAGCAGCACAAATTTAATTTTATCAGATTTATATAATTGGGCTTAAACCACACAGAAACTTGTTTGCAATTTTATAAGCAATAGGTTTTTTTAAGTTCTATTTAAACTTTTATCCATTTTAATCTTTTATACAAACTTTCACTGAATTTTTAATATCTTCTATCTTATACATTTGGCTAGCACTTATTACTGTTTTAAACATTGTAGGGTGCAGCGTTCCTAGTTTTAAATATTGTATGGAGCAGAAATCTCCAGTATTAGACCTGGCACCAGTAAACCACTCAAAAACAAACAGCAGATTTCACAGAAAGGCAAATGGAAAGTAATACATTTAAAATAACATTTATAATATTTTACATGCATAATTACACTTTGGTAACATTTTAAAAACAGAAAAGTTGATCAGCAATATTCATACTTAAGAGACATTAACAAATACAAATGTTTATTTACACACTGCTCTTGATAACAAACTTTTTTAATAGAATAAGCTTCACTCATTTTAATTTATATGTAACTAAACATAAAAATCACAATTATTACATTAATAACAATTAGGAATAAATAACAATTAGCATTTTCATTAAAGGATAAAAAAGCAGTTGCTTATTTGCTTTTTATTACTTAAAATGAGCTAGCAAGTATTGAAAAATTATGATTGCAGGTAAGAAATGATGAGCAGAAAATTTAGTTATAAAATCATTACTATGAATAACAACTATTTCTTACCATAATCTAGGATGAGGATTTTCTTCTATAAATTGGGCTGCATCATTCAAACCTACATTACTTATTAAATTTCTTGTATCTCGAAGTGACTGAAATAAATGAAGAAAATTATTCACAAGGGCAGTTAAATGAGATAAGTTGAATGTTAAATGAGATAAGTTGATAAGTGTTCAAGTTATTAATTATTTACAGTACTAGAAAAAGCACATAAAAGAATGAAAAATTACAATGATTCAAATTTTTTTTTATTATTCATAAAAAAATTGACTATATATATATAATTAAATGTTTAATTTATTATACCAAAAGTATCAAGTAGGCATAAGAGAATCCAATTTTCTATAATATTTTGAGCCATTATCAAATATTAATATATTTTAGCGACAACATTTTGAAAGTTTTATGAATATTTTAACGTGTTTAGAAAACTTAAAAAAGTTTGCTTACTTTCACATCATTTTTAAAGAGATATCCATCCTCAGGTTCATCAGGGTTTTGCATCAAATTCATCAGAAAAACCGCTTTTACTTCTAAATCTTTAAACTCACACATGTAACCTAAGCAGTTCATAGGTTCCTGGGGAAATAGATTAATATCATTATTGTAACAGAATAATAAATTTAAATAGTTAAATTCATGTCAATCATACCTTGCACTCAACAAGCAACAGGTCTCTTAAAGCTATTTTATATGAAATTGTTATTTAATTAAGCAAAAGATTTCAGAGATAAATACAAATTAACACTTAACACAGACACATTAAAATTTTTTTTATTAATACATAGGAAATTTTTAGCCTTGAAAATTTTTTAACTTAGTTTATAAATTTCTTATATCAATATTTTACATTAGCCAATATAGAACTTTAAACCAGTATTGGCATAACACATCACAGTATTTTGTGGAAAAATGAATAAAAGTTTTAAGATATTTCCCAAGAAGTGAAGTAAAATCAAGATTCTAATATGGAGTCACATGTGATATGTACTGCAGAAATATCAAATGATGAAATTGAGAATATAATGAATCAGAAAGAAGAAAAAGTGCTTTCAGTTATCAAACAAGAAGAAAATGATGTACTTTGATGACTGCAAAACAAGCAACTGAATGGCTAAAAGGATTATAGTACTTTTTTAAAGGACAAAACAGTAAAATTCTTTTCTACATGGATAAAATGGAAAAATAATTTTTTAAAAAAGTAATTTTTAAACAGAAGTTAAATTATTATATTGCTTGATTTTCTATCAATAAAATGAAAACATTGTTTTTAAGAATGAATGTTATTTTCTATGTTTCTTAAATAATGTATCCTAAATAATTTTTTTCTATCTTACTTATAAAGAAAAAGCAATTTGATAAAAAAAATCATATCTGAATAATGTAATACTTATTTTTCTATTTTAAGAATTGTTTTACAAGTCCCAACGACTTCATAAAAATGAGCGTCTACAATTGTAAACTAATTTACCGTATTTTCCTGTATATAATCCGCGGATAATCTGATAAAAAAAAGCATTTTCCATCAGAAAAGCTTACAAGAAAATTTTGAAAGAAATATTGTTTATGTTTCATAAAATAAACAACAAGTGGTACCCCGGACAAACCTGAGTTATTTAAGCTATAATCAGCTTTGTACAATTACCTTCAAGAACAAATTCGGTTCCTTGTAAAGATATTACAGTTGCATTTCGCTAAAATCATTTCGCAATTTGTCTTGACATGAGCTGTTTCGTTTTGAAAATACTCAAATTCGTATATCGTCATATGGAAGCGAATACTTTTAAGTCACACAGGAGATTTTAAATTAAATACTAAAGCGAAAGCAAATAAAAAAAATGGCGGCAAACTTATTAATGTGAAGTGAAAAACAAAGCACACGCTGTATGAAAGAAAAATGTATAACATACGCAGTTTGTAAATAATCCATTTCTTTTTCATTTAAATATTAACGAAGCAAATATATATATATTCATATATTTTTAAACATGTTTGACATCGTTTTAAAAGTTATTAGAAGGTAAATATCGACAAGTTTTACAAGAATCTTCTCGAAATTATCGCTCTTGATCGATCTCGTGCTTTCATCCAAGTTTATTGACCTTTGCGATGAGGTGGATCCAGACAGATATTTTTCATAATAAATGCTTTTTTTCTGTACAATTTATTATATTTTTAACAATACTGTGCATTTTTTTAATTTTATGTGACACCCATATAATCAGCAGTACATATTTTAGATTATCCGCCGAAAAAAATTGCCGCTGCGCATTATGAGACGCTTTTTTCACCTTTTGCTCGAAAAAAGGTCGTGCGGATAATACGGCACTGCGGATTATATACAGGAAAATACGATAATTAGTTATATTAATAAAGAATTAATTTATTCATTACAGTTTAAATATAAAGTAATACAAATACTAAGTAATACCCAATTTATCTGGGAAAAGCCTCTTTTAATCTTCATCAAATCAAAGACACTCACCTCCAAAGCTAAATGAACAGTTACTTGAAATCTCTTTTAAATCAGCATTTCAAATTTCATACAACTTATTGTCTTCTCTACCGTCCAGCGCATTGTCAATGCGATACTTAAATAATTCATAACTACTGTCTGTTTTATATAACTCCCGTTTTTATGTTTACTGTTAGTTGCTTTTTTAAATTTTCTCCCTGAATCCGTTAATTTCTTATTCTTTTCTCAGTAGGAGTTGATATGAAATTCCTCTCTGTAGCTAGTTTTCATGTTCTTTGACATATGCAATCACACGTAGTTTGCAAACTATGTTACAACAATGCTTAGATTGTTTTTAAGTCAAAAATTTAAAAAATTTGAGCAGCACAAATTTCACATTTAAAAACTGATTACAAAAATAGGAAAGTAAAAAAGAATCCATCTATAATCGTTGACGACAGCACATGTGCATTCACTGAACTCTATGTATAATTGCAATATTCCGCCCTAACCCCCAAGGAAACAAAAAAATATTGATAACTCTAAATACAAGAAATTTTCATAAATAAATGTAAAAAAAAAAAAAAAAAAAAAAAAAAAAAAAAAAAAAAAAAAAAAATAAAAAAAAAAAAAAAAAAAAAAAAAAAAAAAAAAAAAAAAAAAAAAAACTAAATAACTAATGTTTAAGATGCACTTTGTTTTTCATACCTATTTTTTCAAAGAAAAATTGTGCCATATATGCTGGCAAAAATATATATGTATAAACATAATTTTTATGACATTTCTGGAAGAATCTAAACCATTGAATGAAGGAGAAACTTGGTTTTTTTCATTTTGTTATCAGGTACACTTACACTCCAAATCAATTAAGAAAATAGGAGGAAACGAGTTAAAAGATTACCAGCTTAAATTGACAAGAAAGATAACAAATTTCTAATATTTAGTTTAATTGATTGAAGTAGAATATATATTTTTTGCTAAAATTGAAAAATACAAAATCAGGTAAATATAAAAAATACATCAAATAAGAACTTGAGAAGAATGTGATTTCTACATGTATCATGTATTTGATAAATAATTTAAAAACACATTACTTGTGACATACAAAATTAATAAGTACCAAGACAGGGGATGGTTAATTTGCCGTTCTACTATCACTTTTTTGCACACAAAATCAGAGACCTAATTTCGTTTGAATAAGAGTTCGGCATGAAATTCTTTTTTATTAAATAAAATAAAATAAAAAAAAATTTAAAAAACTGAAAATTTCTTATTAATTAATGTAATAATGCTTAAAAACTTATAAGAAAATGATACATGGACAATTATAAAGATAAGTATATTTTAAAATATATAAAAGAATAAATTAAGCTTGATTTTTTTTTCAAATTATAAGAAATTATAGTTAATAACATTATAAATTACATTTAATTAAAGCATGGATACTCAGGTAAATGGAAAATTATAGTAAATATTTAAGTGGAATAAAATTATACACTTTGTTTGAAAGAAATTCAAAATAAATCTTGCAAAAAAAAAAAAAAAAAAAAAAAAAAA
>JAPDSC010036855.1:427261-553525 GCA_026290005.1 Latrodectus geometricus
CCACTGTTGTGTCAGAAGCGTCTACAATGATCTTCAAAGGTGCATTTAAAATTGGATGATAAAGTAGAGTTGCCTTGGCCAAGTCATTTTTGCATTTTTTTAAATGCTGTTACATCAGACCAATTTATTACGGTTTTGTCATTTCTTTAAGTGTTTTTAAAATATTCATCATAAAATGCCTTGTGAGTGGACAGCTCTTGGGATAAATCACCAACAAAAATTAGTGAATGCAAGAAATAGGCAGAACTCTTCCACCGTAAGTGGTTGTGGAATGTTCACAATCAAAGTAACTTTGTCTGCGAGTGGAGCGATTCCTTTTGCAGTCACTAGATGTCCTAGAAATTATAAGGAAGGCTGCCCTTACACACATTTATTAACATTAAGAATTATACCATATTTAGAGAAACGATAGAAAACTTTTTTTAAATGCATTAAGTGCTCATTTTCGTTTTTTGAAGCAACTAAAACATCGTCAAAATATGACACACAAAATTCAAATTCACCCAACACTAGATGGATGAAAAGTTGAAAGGTTCCAGCGGCATTTGACAATCCCAATGGCATAAACAAAAATTCGAAAATTCCAAACGGAGCTGTTACTGCGAATTTTGGAATCTTCCTTGGGAACCGGAAACGGATAGTAAGCTTTGACCAGAGGTCCAATGTGGTAAATCCTTCCAAAACTTGAAAGCAGTCTTGAATATGTGGTAACGGGTATCTGTCAAGAATAGTGATATTATTAAGTCTGCGAAAATCACAACAATGTCGCAAATCCTCATTCTTCTTTAACACCATATGTAGTAGACGCACCCAACAATTTTTGGACGGTCGATAGATTTCAGAAGACACGAGAAACTCAAATTCCTACTTTGCAGCTTTTACTTATCTGCTGGCAACCGTCGTGGTCCAGTCGCTTGGATCCTATGTTCGACTCCATGAAGAATTTTCAGTGGAGTGGTAGGAGCTCCTATAATTGTTGGAAATTCCACCAGAACTTTGTGAAATTCCGTGTTTTTAACAATAACCTTTACTGAAGAATAATTTTTGGTATATAAACTTCCTTTCTTTCAATGTGGTTAATGTATCAATCAAAACACCATTTTTAATGTCCATTAAAAGTCCAAAAATGGCGCAAAAAATCTGCACCGATAATAGGTTATGCTGCAGAAGCGATGATAAAAGGTCACTTAAATTTTTTTCTTAGTCCAAGTTCTAACTTTAACAGGCGCTGACCGAAAGTAGAAATCCGTGTTCCATTCGCAGCAAATAGTTGCATTCGTGCAGTTTGGTTGCTTGGCTTATTAATGGATAGTGGAATAACAGATATATCACTTCCAGAATCGATGAGATATTTTAAAGAAGATAATTTGACATTTAAATATAAACGCTGAATCATAGCCTCACCATGACCATTTTTGATGGATGAACGCCTTAGCAGTTTTCCACCTAGAAAGCACAGGGAGGTCGACACTTAGCTGCTGGTTGTTGGAACTTCCTGTGATAACAGCAGAGTTTCGGATTTTCAGCTTGTCGGGATCGGCTTGTTGAACGTCGTTGATTTTGCCCCGTTGACTGGCGACGTGTACAGGCTTCCAGACAAGAGAAGCGAGAAGTTATTTGTCTCAACATTGTCCGAAAATCTTGCTGATCTGCCATTGCCGCCACAACATTAACTAATGGTGTGTTACTTGTTGCCTTAATGCCATCAGCCATTTCGGCCAGTTTATCATTTGAAATGACCAATATCTGTTGTACATTGGTAGACAGTCTTTGCAAAAATGAAGATTTGAGAAGATCATAGTTGATTTGTGCACCGCTTTGATCCACATCTCCAGTAGAAGTCTTAATGGACGTTGGTCGCCGAGTTGCATGTCAGAAATCAGATCTCTTAGGCACTGTGTCTCCGAATCTGCATATTGAGTACACAATTTTCTCTTAAGTGCGGTGAAACTCTCAGCTGCTGGTGGATTGAAAATAATGTTCACAACAGCTGCCAACTCTTGAAAGGTGGAGACAGCATGATGAATTTTAGCAATTTCGATTGTTACTCCGGCTAAAGCGAATTGATTTCCCATTTGCCAAAACCATATATCCGGGTTCGTTCTCCAAAATAGCGGTGGCTTCACGGCAACAAGGGCGATTTGTAGCTCTTCACTTTTAGCCATCTTTTTAACAATAAATATAAAAGAGGTATCATCAGAAAATAATTAAATTCTGTTCAAAATTTATTTACCTACAGAATCGCCGATGTTCATATCACGTCCGGGTCACCAACTGTAGTGTGAGTTTCAATATTAAAATTTAATAAGTCTTATAATTAATTCAAACACTACTTTAATCAAAATATTAAATAATTACAAGAGTTAAACAATAAACAATGCTGGCAAAAAAAAAGATTTAATTAACATGTTTAATTTTTCATCGAGCATGAAAGTTTTTGTGCTCTCTAGTAGTCGATTGTGAGACGAAAATGTTTAAAAACCTTTAGCAGAAACTGTTTACTAAACATCTTCTATATCCTTCCGCGGTGCACAGAAATTTAGAATATTAAATTAATTATCAATATATTTAGCAGGAAATAAAAACATAGACTTTAATTTGCCCTAATTTAAGAATGTTTTAGTGTGGTTAAAAATTAGACCCTAATTTTTAATGAAAGATTTACAATTATCTACTTTTAAAAAAACGGATTCAAGATTTCTTTTTACTAAATAAAAGCACTATTGAAATTGTATTTATAACAACATATTAGGTTGGAGAAAAATGAAATATATTAATTTTATGTGAACTTCTAGATTTTTTTATTAAACGTGCTTCGGATTATCAATTTTGGTCAATTATGCATTGCTTTGTTCCATAACTTGTAGCTATTTTCAATGGAGCTACATAATGCCTCTCATAGAAATCTTGATACCTAGTGCCAAAAAATCTAGTGATCGAATATTTTCTTGATGCCAATTCAGTATCACTAAGAAAGTCAAGACCACGACCGTTTCCACACATTGTTACAGCATGTGACTCATTTCCGTTACCCAGTCACACCTGTTTACGAACTGCGTTGATTTCATTCTGTTGGTATAAGGAGTGACAAATGAAATTCAATGCATCAAGTTTTTTGAATTAAATGATGTAGGATTCAAATATTAAGCTCATTTTAATAAAGCTTTTTGTAACTGATTAAAGGCTATATTATAGTCAATTTTTGGTTCCTCAGCTACTAACATACCAGTCCACTTACATAATTTCTATGATTTTATCAACATTTTCGACAATGAGCCAACCTTTAAGAGGCGTATCTTTAGCATCAAAAATATTTGAATGGAATCGACAAACCAAAATTGATTGTGACACTGGTTGTTACAGTATCGGGACTATAAATATGATTCCAAATTTCAGTCGCCTGGCTTGCATTTTCACCTTTATCAAAGAAAAACGGTAAAATGTATTGAATTTTATTTTTGTTGACCTCCATTTTTAACACAATATAACTCACAACTAGTTGGGTCACAAAAAATTATACAAGATTTCGTTTGCTGTGAAATGTCACCTTTCCAAAGAACATAAATTTTGAAATGTTTGGTAGATAATTTACGAGATATTTAGCATTACAAACATCTACTGAAAAAATAATCTTTTCCTTTTCTCTAACTTAACAGCTAATGTAGAAGAAAGTGCACACAAATTCTGAAGAAATATTATAAAAAGTTTACATTTTTAGTTTTACCTTAAGTCCAAATATTTATTGAATTTTAGATGTTTCACTAATCTTGGAAACTACGAAAATTTCATGGATTGAAAAGATAAAAAGCAGTTCAATTTTTATGCAGTGATGGGCAATGGTTCAATTTTTCTATGATCAAGGAAAACCTTTTTTTTTTACTTTGAAATATTCTATTTCAAAATCTTTAATGTGAAAAAAATAGTTGTTTACACTTCTTTCAGTTATAATTGTCATTTAATTAAATGATTGATTTGATGGTTTTCTAAAGATCTATTGCATTAAATTTTTCTGAATTTTTTGAAATATTATTAAAATATATTAATAAAGCCTTGTTTTGTTTTTATATTATTTTTCTGTATCATAAAATCACAAGAGGGGTCATTATTCATTTTCAAGAGGATTAATCACATAAACAAATTTTCAGCTTAAACTGAAATATTTGGCAACTTTGATTCTTAGAACAAAACACTTAAATATTTTATTTAAAATAGATTAATAAGGAAAAAAAAAATTAATACACACACAAATATACAAATTCAAATACAAAAATGTTACTGAAACATTTCATGCAACTTAAAAGCTTTTATTTATTTTTTTTTTTTTTAGAAAAAAGAAAACTGAAATTCTCAAAGATAATAAAGTGAACCTTTATATCACTATATTAGAAACACTTCTAAAAACTGGGAGACTACATCAGTGCAATTTTTCCTTCTACATATTAGAAAATTATCACAGAATGGTTTAAAAAAAAAAGTAAAACATAATCTATGAGTTTTTAATTTACAAAATAAGAGAACCCAAAAGGAATAACTACACAATAAAAGTTCATTTAAAATATGAAAAAAACTATTTATTTTATAAGTAATACTATGGAGTCTTATTCTTACTCAGCAATAAAAAATTTACTTAATGTCAATTAAAATTGCAAAATGATAAACATACTTCTGGCTCTGTACCACGATATATGTACATTCTCATTTTATCCATAATGGCACACATTTGAGAGTCATCCTTTTTATAAAAGAAAAATTAGTTGTTATTTAAGACATGCACGCATAAACATCACATATTGAAAATAATACTGAAATCATGAAAAATAATGAACAATAAAACTAAATTAAACAAACTATTTTTCAGCTTTTAATTAGATGTTCACACACAATGTAAGATATTCATAAATTTTAAATATTAATTTTTTCAAATTACCTCAAGTGAAATTAATTTGTTTAAAAATCCTAACAAACTCTTACCTGAAATCCTCTTTAAAAAAGCAATCAAAATTGTTTGGAATAGGAAATAACTGTTTATGATTGATTGGAATAAATTTTTAAATTTAGGATGTTATCAGTATGCGAAGAATAGGATTTTAAACCTATTGTACAATTATTTTAAAATATGCATTAGCTTTGTGCATCGAAATGATGAAATATCAGTTGCATTGATTTGAAATATTGTTCACTAACACAGAGGAAATTTGAGCAAAAATGCATGAATGAAAAAAATTTGGTAAATGAAGATTTCTTATATTAAAATATAATTCAAGAAACCAAATTCAAATTTAAAGGAATTTCAGTAAAAATTAAACAAAACAATAAACTTCTTGACATTTTAATTTAATTAGTTAAAGTTAAGATACAAACTGAAATTCAATTTCTTCAAGATATGTTAAAAATCTACATGGTATATATTCTTGAAAACAAAACACTGGAAAAACGACAGAATTATTATATTTGTATTTAAAATGCATAAAAATAAATTTTATCACAAACACATTGAGTATAGATGATGATAAACTTTGACAACATATGTAAGTATCAAACATAAGAAAACCAGATTTAAAATCAAAAAAATAAATTCCCAAAATATTAAAATTATGTAGTTGTCAAGTCAAAACACCAGACTTTAATTTTTAGAGTTACATAATCATTATATTTAATTATAAATTAATTTTTTGTAATTATAGAAAAATCACTGCAATAAGTGAATGAAAAATATTGAATATAATGCCATAAAAAGCAAAAAAGGCAAATAAAGTTTTTTACAAAATAATCAGATAATTTAAAAAAATTCAAATAAAACATAAAGAAAAAAAATTAACTTTTAGCTAATTTTGATATTAAAATTAATAAGTAACTTTGAGCTAATTTTGAATCTGAAACTGAAATATAGTTTTTGATAAAAAGAACAACAAGAACATGTGCATTAAAAGAGAAGAATTGAAACCTATATTTAAAAATAATTAAATAGAAAAAAAAAATTGAAACACATTTCTGAGCGAAACATGTAGGCTAAAGGTTAGACATTTATTTAAAAAAGATCATATGCAAGCTATTACAACAAAACTTACAGAATATCCTTATATCATGCAAGTAATATACATATCCTACAAGGAACAAAAATTTTTATACACAAAAAGGTCTCAAAGAAGTGTAACTCTAAAGTAAAACTTTTATTTAAGTTTTACTTTAGAGGTATCAAGTGAAATGATTTTACTGTTATAAACAATAATTCCTGGACAAAATCATGCTCTAAAGGTTAATGGTTTTTCATTCTATGATGATATGTTTACATGAGGCAAATGTTTTTTTTATCATGTAGATATAAAAATATAGTCTTATAAATGGTATATCAACATTTACAAATGGTATACCAATATTTTTCACAAACATTAAATTTAAGAGGCCTTGGTCAAAGGGGAGGTGAACAATAACTTTATTTATAATAACTAAGCAACTATCATAACATTATAAACTATGATATAACAATTATTTAAATTGTTATCATAGTTTTATAGTATGAATTTTACATCAGCTATAAAATTTTCTAAGATATCAACAATTTAAATGCTAAAACACAATATCTTTTAATTATTTTCAACTTTCAATATTAATTATTTCTTTCTTAAAGAATAAAATTCAAATATAACATGTCAGCCAAATTTCCCATTTGACACTTTAATATCATTTAATTTTTAAAATAAAAAAAAAAATTAGTTTCAGTAACATATATGTTCATTTTGTTTTAAGGACTATTGTAAAGTCTTTTTGATAAATGACACCTTACTAGTAACTATAATAAGATACTCTGCAAAAAAAAATTAAAAAACTGTTTAACATCATATATTCAACTGATATATCAACTGATATTTCATCAAGTCACACTAATTTTTAATGTTTTACATTTATTTAAAAAATGAAGGAGTTTAGAGTTAATATAAATAAGCAAAATTTAAGTATGCATATCATAAAAAGTTTACAAGATAACTTAGATTTGAAATTTGCTAAAGATTTATGAAACTTAAAGTATCTAAAAGTACAATTATAAATTTATAATTTTTTATTTCATACAGACTTTTATGGTTTTTAGATGCCATTTATCAATGTAGTTATCTTCTTAAAAATCATGAAAATGATCGATTTATAAACTTTTTTGAAAGTATTTAAAAACAAGCTAAAAAATACAAAGAATTGGGTGGTGCATTTTTCATATTTTAATCATTTTGAATATAGTTTTTCTAAACTGTTAGATTTTCAGACTTAAGTAAACTATATCCACGATCAAGATTAAAAAATTACATTAAAATAAATAGGCAATGATTTTCTAAGAAACCTTTATAGCAATTTATTTTATGTAAAAGAAAGGAAACAAACTGTCAAGAATTTTAATAATTCTACCCACACATAATGCATTGAAACATACACTGAGCTATCACAGAAATATTAGTGTAATGTATATATGTTGACACATGCAATTCAAAGTCATGAAATTTTGCATACATTTTCGATTTGCAATGTATTAATATTAGTTTCATGGACATTTGTTAATTACCTAACACTATGAACATGTGCCAATTTGAAATATGAATGAATATATATATATATATTTAAAGAGAAAACACTACACACATATATATACTCTGAAAACTATATATTTAGGCACTATGAGTAACAAGATGAAAATATAATAAATACAGAAAGCTTTTATTGTTCAATAATATTTTAGTTCATTACTTCAATATTCTACATTCATTCCCAGCATCTTTAAAACAAATATTCAGTTTCTAACTGAAATTCCCACAGCTGATATTCTAAATGAAATTCACATTTTGTGTCTTGTTCTTTTTACTGTTGCATATTAGACTTATTTCATTTGAGATAAAGGTATCAACAATCTTAGATTTATTTTATACAGATGAAAGAAATTTACTAAAATTTTATTTACATTATGATTGCATGAACTTTACACATATCCTCAGAGAGGCACACCACTGAAAAAATAATAATGCTTTGAAATATTTGAAGAAAAAAGATTTCAGTAAACATTTAACTGATTCAACAGATAAAAATCAGTACAAGAGGTAAAACAAAAAAAAAAAAAAAAAAAAAAAAAAAAAAAAAAAAAAAAAAAAAAAATCGATCAATTCTTGTAATTTTTTTTTTAACAAACTTCAAAATAAGATGCCCTATAAACCTAGTGTTAATATTTTTAAATGGGTTCCATATTACTTAACAAAATTTAAGATACCACATAAACAGCTTCTATATGAAAATAATAAAATGCATTTTATAATGCAATTATATATAGAAACTAATTTTGCATGCTACATAAAAATAATTGAAGTTTAACAGAAAAATATTTATCATTTAATGAGATGCAAAAAATTTGAATTCAATGTTTTCATTATAAAAGATGAAAGTTTTTATGTAATCTTAAATTTGTATCTCTTTTTATACGCTCTATATCACATGCATTGTTGTATTAATAAAATTTAATATTTAGTAATAATTTCATATTAAATTAACTGTTGCCAAGTGAAGTATGAGATAAACAAATGCAGAAATATAAAATTACTAAAACATATTATATATATATCGTATTTCTAACTTAAATTTAATTAAAAAAAACAATATCATGTATTACAAATAATTAATGTATGATATAAAAAATTTACATTTTTTTAATTCTAATAATATATGCTAATCTTCAATATTCCACACACTCCAACACTCTCAAAATACTTCATATACATTGTTTTAAATTATGAAGAATTTTTTGTACTTACATTCATGTAGTTTAGTGTTACAGAAACATGCAATTTAGATAATTTATATTATCTGTCCAAAATATAATTCAGTATTCTCACAAACCATGTGCCAATGAACACCATGGGCCAATTAACTCCATTTTTTATTGAGTTAAATTAAAGAATGAAAACAAGAACACACAAAGATAATTATTCAAAAGCCAGTGAATTCTTTACATGAAAATTTAAAAAAAAAAGTGCTTTTAGTACTGAACAAAATATTTTTTACACGCATAATTTTACCATAACTTCAGAAATGATTGCAATTATTTTTATATGAGTGAACTTAGAATTCATTAATGAATAAATGGTTAAAAGATATTTAAGCGGTTCATACATACATTTTAAATCAAAATAAATTATATTTAAAAGTGTTGTACTTACAGTTGCCCAAAGTATATCCCATGCACATTTGCGATCAAATTCCATAGGTTTTGATATAACAGGTGATATATTTCTTAGATTACTGTTTGCATCATTAATTTTTCTATCGTCGTAGCTACTAATAAACTGCGAATTACTATGATTATATGTCTTTGAAGACGATGGATGAATGTCTGATTTATCAATGAATATCTGACCACCAACATTTTTCTGAGACTTCCATTTCTGTTGTTGATTTCCAAAATCATCAATGTCAGATGTTAATCCCTGTGGTTCAGTGGAATTAGAAGATGAAAAAATTTTTGATTTTACTGAATTATGATTTAGTTTAACAGCAGAAGCATGGTAATCAGAACCAATATCTGTTACAGTAGAATCATTTTTAGAAAAAGATGTGCTGAAATCAGATGAACTGTGGTGAGATTTGGAATCAAGTATAGTTTTCTCCCTTTTTACATTAAGAGCAGATATATCTGAATAAATTTTCTTGGAAGGTGTTGTAGAGTCAGACAAAGAAAGGAAAGTAATTTCTCCATAAACATTAATACAAGCCAATACACTGCAACAAAAAAGAAATTTATTTAAAAAGATCAATTTTAAGAAATAAATAGAGAAAATAATAATTTTTATGTGATAACCAGCAAATAATTTCCAAGAAATAATAGTTTAAAAAACAAAGCTATTAAAGTATTCAATAATTTATAAAATAAAATGGGCAAGAAAATGATAATCTGATTTTTCTTTCTTTCAATGTAATATAAATTTATTACAGTACAAAAATAGGCAAACGAAATAAATATTATTTTAATATAAAATAAACCAAATTAAATTGAAATATCATTCAGTTAATTAAAGTAAACTAAATTCATTTTTTAAATAGGAATTCAATTAGTTTATGCAATATAAATTATACAAAGTATACTTAAAAATTGAATTTTTTAGGCAATCTTTAGTTCAGTTCCCAGGACCCATTGCATACTATCTTTAATATACTTTTTAAAACATACTATATCATAAATCCTATAAAAATCTAGCAATAGATAAACACAAAAAAAACTAATAAATAGTTATGGTTCTACCTTAATATGTTATTACATTGTTGATGTCTTGAATAGTTTTAAAACTAGTACATAATCAATTAGTTCATTACTATAAAATATCAATTCATGAATTTTACATTTAACCACTGTTTCTACAGAATTATGAGTGGAGATTAAACCGAGCAATTGCAGATACAAGCATTACAAAGAATGACTTAATACATACTTTCCCAAGTTAATTTAATGTTATCTATGATAAGTCAACAATTAGAATCCCTTTTTGTAAACAAAAATGAATTTTTTTTTCAATAAATGTGTGTTTGATAAAGTAGAAAAAGTTTTAAAAATATTATGCATCTAATTGTACTGTAACATACCAAAAATCCTAATAATTGAACAGTAGTTTACAAAAGCTACTACTCATGACAAAAAGTCCTTTAAGAAAAAATTTCTAATTGCACACAAACAAATTTCTTATAGTATTTTATTAACACCTATCTAAATAAGATACTGTATAATCAGTTAATAATGACACAAATATATCTGAATGAAAAAATATGTTCTGGTATTTTTGCAGTAATATTTTAAAGATATTGATATGACAACAGAAAGCAGTGAAATCTTACTCAGAGAGTGAATTCAAGGCAATTTTTGAAGGCATCCCAGGATGAGCATTTTGTATTACATGATGCAGATTTATTTGAGGCAAAGAGTATAAGAAAAATCGCCCAAAAATATCACCCTGAAAATAAAAATAAAAAGAATAAGAATATCTTAAAAATTGTTAGGTATTTTGAATAGATTTTTAGCTGATTCATTAGTTAACTAATAAATTCATAAATTTTCATGCCTCGTTTAACTATTGCAAAATGATCATCTAAAGTGTCTATTAGAGAAATTATAAGAAAACAAGATAATATTTATCACTGAGAAACAGTGCTTTTCATATCAAAAGTTAATTCAATTATCCTGCAAATAATTCTGCGAAGAAAACAACCATGTGAATTCACCCTGTATAATTATCAGCAATATGTTAAAATAATTAATTATTTAAAAAATTGTTTTTAAGGCATTTAAAGTATATTAAGTAACAAAAATAAATGTCATTTTATTTTAAAAAGTTTCACATTAAATAATAGAATTAAAATAGTTAATTAGCAATTCATTAAAAAAAGTAGAAAGGAATGTAATTTTATACTTTTCATAAATAAATTTAAAATTCTGTGTGTCTGAGAATTACAGTATTTTAAATTTATTTAACATTTTGAAATTTTAAAGTTCGATGATAAGATAAATGGTATTTTAATCCAACAGTTCATCGAAGATTTCTACATTTAATGATGTATACTTTTAAGAAATTTACAGACTCTTTCTGAAATATTACGTGATCAGAATAAATTTTAAATAGATTTAACAAATAGTTTTATTACAAAAATCATGAAAAGCAATTTTTGTGTACTCACTTCCCAAAGCCATAGTAACAGGAAAATTTAATCTGATAAAAATTATTATTTGAAAAGATTACTAAAATTCAGTGGGTCCTATAAATCTTAACCAACAAAATTTCAACATTTCTTTGAAATGTAAATCTGATTATTGAGAGAAACATCAATTTTCAACATTTTATATAATTAATCAAATGAGTTTTTTTAGTTGCTTTAATGGACTGATTTAATTTTGTTGCAAATATCTATTTCATAAATGTTATTAATTATTATTATTCTACACATTTTCTTTTAAAAGAATAATTTTGGAAACTAGAGATTGCAACAGTTATTTTTTCACCATACTGTTAACTATAATTTTGAAACCTTAACCAAAGTATTATACTACTTTGATCATGAAATTTTTCCCTTGATAATAATTTGCATAATGCTTTGAATTATAACCCAATAACCCAAATAGTAAATGTGTAAAATTAATAACCCAAATAGTAAATGTGGTCCAAGAAACATTGATTATATTTATGATGCCTTTCAAAATACCATAGGAATAAAGAGACTAGAGAATAAATAGGAGACCATAATTAGCATTTGGAGAACAAATGCTAATTATAGGCATAAGGATGCAATTGTAAATAAATTTCATGCAAACCATTTCCTTTTTCATTAAATGTAATGGAAATGGTATTTTGAAAAAGAAAAGATGAAGATGTAATCAACAATACACCATTAGCTTGATTTACAATATGTTTCATGTATTTGATTTTTATTAAGATATATGATTATTGATTAGAATTAAAGAAATATACTTACGTAATTATCTGAAAAATATTAATCTAATTGAAAACCATATTTTTCAGGAAATATTTCCCCTTGTAATTCTTCAGTAATAATTTAAAACTATTTTTTAATTTTTTTAATATTTTGATAATAAATTTCTTTTGACATTCAAATATATAAAATCTAAAAAAGAAAGAGCTAGAAACTCAAATTAATACCCAAAAATTACAAAAAATAAAATACTCAATATGCATAATAAAATGCAAGATATTAAATTAACTAAATTAATTTGAAATATTTATTAATGAAGAAAATTTAATAATAATAAAAATGACTAAAACTTACCAAGAAACTGTTTATTTTTATTGACAAATGGAAAATATTTGTGACTTAGGATCATTCCCAAAACTGATGATGTTCTTAGAATTAGACTATATTCTCAATTCTGATAACTATTAAATCTTTACTTTTATTTACATTTCATAATTTTTTTTGTCTTGAATGCCAGTTCATTTTGGAACATAATCATTAGGATATTCACAAATGCAATTTTGAAACAATGAAATTTATATAGTTAGTGACATTTTTCCTAGAGTTTTTTTTTTTTTCTATTTCAGAAGATTCAGTGCATTGTTACTCTCGCGAAATTCAATTTTGATATGATATAAGGGTATCAAATTAATAATAAATTACTGTTTTTAAGATTAATTAAACATTTTTAGTCTCATTGTAAGACCAATGGCTAATGATTTTAAAGTGTAAAAACTTATTTTACAAAAATTAACTGAATAGTTATAATAGTCTATTTTATGAAATATTCCAAAGCAATGGACTAGAGTCTATTTCATATAAAAAACATATTTTACCACATGTCATCTTAATCAAGTTGTCTAGATGTATTTAGAAGCTTTTCAGTCCAAGATAAGAATATATACTTAGAGACCATATGATTAGATCATAAATTTGCTTGCTATAAGTATTTGTCATTTTAATATTATTTTAACATTTTTAATTGTAACACATTAATATATTTTTCATATACTCACAATAATTAAAGTCACATCACTGCAAGTAATACAGCATATAGGCTTATGACTACCCTAAAATTAAGAAATTGTCTATTAATTTACTTTTGATAAAATAATAACAATCAAAAAACATAAATTCCTAATAATGTTTGACATAATTTCTACACATACCTTCAAATATAAATGACATATTCGAAAATTATGGTTATAGTTTTTATTTTGCTTTAATAACTTCAAATATAGAAACATAAAAATTTAATTTTAAGTTACATCACTAAAAATATGTAGAGTTATATATGCTTCTATTCTTAGAAACATTTCCAATAATTTTTTAAAGAAAAGAATATAAAAAATTTTATGTAAATGTAATTAGTAATGTTTTCTAAATAGTAAAAATTATGATTGGAACTTTATGCACTAGTGAATATCTCTTCTCTAGTTATACTAATTCTTACTATTGTTGTTCCATTAATAATTATTGTGGATTATTCCATGCTATAGTAAAATCCAGAAAGTGGAATATGAGATAAATATAAAAAAAAATAAGCACAATATTTACATTTCTCAGATTTATAATAAAATTCTAAAAGCATTACTAATGATTTTCAAATTTTACAATAATGAAAGACAATATTAATCATTAAGGCAAAAATTGTAATAGTTTATTTTGTTTATAAAATTGTTTTAGATTCATAATTAAAAAAAAAAAATAGATTAAATTTATCCAGGAATATAAGGAAAAATTCAGCATAATGGATGTATTAGCTGAATGTAACCCAGTTTTAAAGGAAAATTTTTGAAGTACAAAAGAACATGAATAAACTGTTCCTTCAAAACAACATTTAATGAGTTTGTTTCTTTGAAACAACATTAATAAGAAAATGCACAGAAAATTTCATCTCGTATAGTAATTTCAGATTTTGTGTATCAAGTAAGTAAATTCAAAATATATTGTTCAGTTCTGGTTACTAAAGCACTATAGTTATACTTTATTTTATAAATCTTTATAATTGTGTGGACTCTTGAGTATCAGTATATTTATAATTATTATTAGTAACATGACTTTGTATTTTGTAGCAAACAGTGCAGTAAAAGTTTTTTTTTTTAAATTTACCCTATTTATAAATTAATAAAATTTTTAGAAGCTCAAATATTCCACATATGAATCATATATTTTAAAGTAACTTAACTATATTAAATATTTAACTTTTATATTGGAATGCAAAGTACAAAACTGATTAAAATTATCTATTTTGAAAACACTGTAAATAAGCATACATAACAGTGTAGGTAACAATCAGACTGTACCTCAAGGTTAACAGCTTTTGAATATTTGCCTATCACCAAGAGCCTTTTGAATTTAAAGAATTATAAGTTTTTGTTTTAAAAGAAAAGATCACACTATGGAAAGAATTGAGGCATCATAGATTAATATAGACACATCTCCAGCAAACCAGGGAAGGAAAATGTGGTCACCCTTTTTGTTTTAGTTTCAGAAAGATTGATTTGACCACGTATTGTGGCAAAAAAATTGTAAAAAGACCCCAAAATTTTTAAATCATGAGTTACATATGCTTCACATGGGAAAATTATTATAAATTAAACGATTATAAATAAAATTTTACTAAATTAAGATATTTTTTTTAAATTATTATTTTTCATGTAACAAAAGTGTCAAATGTTAAAACAAAAAATATTTGTAATTTAAATATTAAACAAAAAATACAAATACATATCCAACTATTTTTGCTCTAATTACCATTAATAGTGATAAAAAAATTAGTTTTGTTTTGTATTTTTATTTCCTTTGTTAAGATATACAGTTTATTACCTTATTTAATCTTATCTTCATCTATAGTTATTAAATCCCAATTTTAATTGCAATAGAAATCATAAAGATTTTGACGATTAAAACTGCAATAAATTTTACCAAACTTTCCACAAATTTAAAATATTATTTATATCAGGATTTTTACTCAACTTACAGATTATAAAAACTGTAAAACACATTAAGTCTGTCATTATTTCATACTTTTATCTCTATGAGATATACTATGTTTTGTTATATAGTTAATGAATAAGAGATAGAAAAAACTTGTTACAAGAATATACAAATACTAATATATACTAGGAAATCCCAGCACCTTAATATATATTTGAGAAAGAATTTATTCATAATGCCTTTTCTTCAACAAAGTGGTGAAATACAATAAAACATCCACATTTTTGTTCAAGCCACCTCATTTTAAACACATTAATAACATTATTTCAAATTACAACATATTTTAAGGTATCTAGTCTTTAATATTACATATAAATACTAAGAAAGAAAACGTTTTACTACGGAATTTTTTCTCACATACTTTTTGACCCCTAAAAACTAAGAATGCTTGAAATAAATAATTAAAACATATTTTTATAAGTAGAGGAATGAATTTGTACATAGTAAAATTATATATTTTAATCAAAAATAATCAGCATTTAATATAACAGAGATACTTAGGAGGTCAAAATATTTTTGAGATACCATATAATAATAATATAAAATAAACTTTAAATATAATTAAAACTAGTTTCTAAAAACATTTCTAACTATAGATGAGAAATAAACAATTTGTAAAAATTGAGCAATACATTATCCTTAATGAATGAAACATTTTAAACTTTCGTGTAAGTCATAATGCACAATATGATTATTTTTTTGCAAAGAAGAGATTTACAACATTCCACAAAGAAATTATAACGTAACTTTATTTTTTAACAACAAATACACATAAAGAAATACTGAAGTAGTTCACCTGATATAAGCTATGTGCATGTGTTGTAAATTTTAAACATTATCTTTTTTAAAAGACATATATTCAATTTCCAATAATTAAATTAATATTTTGTTATAAAGCTGAACCAACTGTTTGGATTTTCTTTTTATAAAATTGCAGGTCACATTTTATAATTAAAGTGCATATAAATTTATATACAGCTATTGTATACATCTACTCATAATAGAGCAATATCATTATAAAAACTAAACAATCTTACTATATACTTTTTAAGATGATTGTCAGATAATGAATAAATCTACTTCATCTTTAAAATTACAGAAAAAAAAATTCAAAGGAAATTTTAATCAGCTACATCATATTTGTATATGGAGCTTAAAACTTGTAAAAGCATTTTTCACTTTAAATAAATTAAAATATTGGACAATATTAGAAATGAATATTTAGAATGCAAAAAAGGAATAAATAGGTCATAATGATTCATTTTTCATAATGAACAAGTATTAATGAAATTGATTTTTAATAACAAAATTAAATATAAATCCAAACATAGTTTATATCATCAGAAATAATTTCAAATATACACCTATAAATAATTTTTTTTTTACATATTACTATTATTTCTAAACTTATACCTAAAAATAAGTATAATGAATTCATATATAATTTGAAAAAGAAAGGATCCTTACACTTTTAAGATTATCATTAGAATACTGTGCCAAATCAGAAAAATTATAAACACTGCATCTGAAATAAATAAATAAATAATTCAATACAGAATTCATATATTAAATTTTATTGGAGAAAAGGAATTTTTTTAGAATGAAAATGGTAAATGGAGTCACTATGATAAATAATAAAAATTTATTCCAGTAAGAAAGAATCATTGCTTTTAATACAGTAATATAATAATAAAATGAAAACATGAAAAAATAAACATTTATTAAAGAAATGTAAGTCTTTGTGCATTTTAAATACACAAAAACTTTAAATTTCTCTCATAAATGAATTAAATTTTTGAAAAGTAATTATAGTATCTAAAGTAACTTACATACATTTCCAAACAAATCTATATGCATTTTGATTATTTTCTAATGCTCAGTATCATTTTACTTAGAAATGCTATTGTTTGGTATCCATACACATAGAGAAATATAACATGATGTAAGTTAAAATGCTTAAGCAATTAAAACAAACCATAGGCATATTTTTAAAAATATTGTAAATTAATTTTCAGTACACAATGAAAAAGAGTCCAAGACAGAAGCCTTTGTAGGATGGGAGGTCCGTGACGATCTTATTTAAGATATAAAATTGCAAAATGAAATTGTTATTTTTGATGATGAGACATTAAAAATAAACTATAAAAATTTACTTGCATTTAAACAAATTGATTTTTTTTAAAAAATAATCCGAAAAATTAGTTTTTATAAATATATTTATTTTTAATTTTTTAAAGAGTAGAATTCATAATTTTAGTCACAGAAAATTTGCTATCAACACACAATACAAATAAAACACATAACACAGAAACACACATATATTTCCATATATTCTGTGAATTCATTTTTATAAACAACCTTTAGACAGTCTATGAAACAAGTGTACAGTAGTTAAATATAACTGAATGGCACTCAAGTTTTTAATGCTAGTCAACAGAACAAATCGAAATGAAGCTTCAACTATATTTCCTATAGATTTTGGGGTTTTGATTCTCTTTAGAAAAAAAAAAAACTATCTTAAAATTTCATTTACAGGTGGTGTTGCCAAAAATTAAAAAGAAATATAACAGTTCAAATATCGAAATAATAGCAAAATACAAAAATACAGTATGTCCACCAAGGTTCTTTGGCACTCTTAAATTCAGAATCAAATATGCAATATTCATAAAAGCAATATGAAGGTAGTGCTGAAAGGAAACGTCAAGGGCGCCTTCATGTGGAAAACTGCAGAGTTATCTTTCCTATTTAAAAAAAGGAGGAGGGGGGGAGAATGAAATGCTAAAAAGTGATAGGCTAAGTTAAGGAGCACCATCAATTTAATATTAAAGTACTGTATGTAAAAAAAGGAAGTAGCATATGATGTCACAAAACTTGAATGGAAGGGGAAATGATTACCTTTCATGCAAAACATGCTACTGCAATGTTGTACAGGAATATCACTTGTGATCCGAATGAAAAGAATCGAATTTCAAACAACAATGGTAGCATCCTTGAACTGAATGTCCTTATAAACAGAATAGACAATAGGTGAATTATAAAAATAGTGGTACATTAACAACTCAACTTGTGTTTGGTGAATTTCTTGCAATATGCAATAATGCCATGCTTGTTCACCTGAGATAGATATAAAAATTGGGTTGATGTATATTGATAATCATGGTCATGGAATGATTTTTTAAAACTGATAATAAGATGGTTTTACTAAATGGCATATGTGAATGGAACGGACCATCAGCAGCAAAAATGTTTCAGCAATGTTTCACTGTATCCTTTTTATCAAAACATCCTAACTGTTTTAAATTGTATAAGAAACAGACTGTATGACTAGTTGAGCTTGATCTGGCATACTAGCTAATGAAGTATGGTAAGTTCAACAACATGAGGCATTAGTATACACCTATACAGATCCCAAATGCAGTCCAAGATAGATCAGTCAATACTATTGCCTCTTTAAAGTGAAATTTAAGAAATGCTAAGCGAATCCATACCCCTATGCCTTAGCAAGTTTTACTGGATACACATGGCAGACAATACTATAAATAATGCCACTTAATCATGAATCAAATAGAGGTTAATCCAACATTCTTGGAAGATACAGTGTCAAAGGATGAGGCATGCTTTTCATAGAATGAAATGTACAATATGCATAGCACCCATTAATAGTATTGGCTAATTCTAGACATTTTAAGGATGTTTGATATCAAATGCATTTGGTATTAACATTTGGTGAGCAATTAACAATAACAAACTGATTGAGGCAGCATCATATGATGACATGTTAACAGGTACACATTATTTAAAATTTCTACAGAACACAATGCTTGATTTTGTAGAGAACTTAAGAATGTGTAGTTTAATCTTAAGAATCTATGGTTTCAATGTGATGGAATGCCACAGCTTACAAGACATCTTCAATTAAACAGTACCTAATCAAAGAATTAGGGAATGAAATAATGGTATGTGTGACAGTGTTGAAGATTAGCCATCAGGATCACATGATCTGACTTCACTAGACATTTTCCTGCTATAATACCTAAAATAGTAGGTGTATTCAGCCTCCTCCCTGAAATATTATAAAACTTTGAAAAATGCTTATGCTAAAGTGTCACATTGTAAGTTCCAACATATGCATTATGAGATTTAAATGCGTATTCAAGCATGTATTGCATCTAGTGAAGTTTGAGCATTTGAAATAAAGGTATATCATTGTTTCTCAGATTGTTTTCTCTTGTAATAGAGCAGGATACTACAAAAAACATCATGCATTTTAACCCTCCTATTATTTTAATAAATATTTACAAAGTATCTTTTTGCATTGATTAATGATGCTCTAAAATTTTGTTAATAACTTTTTTCGATATAGCTCACTCTGTTTTGAGATATGAATGCTAATTTTGTCGTTTTCCATCAAGTGGCCCAAAAGGTGGCTTTTATTCAGTAGTGCATGGCTATTTTATTTAGATCTAAGCACCACTTTTAAGAATATAGTAGGCGTTTCTGAAGTTAAGAGGGTGGTGAGGGACTTCAGTAGGCATAATATATTTTATTCATTTAAAAACTCGAATGGTCTACATGTATGTCTTGTTTGACAAGTTATAAAAGCATATCACTGCAATATTGGTAATGCCCTAGTATGTATATAGTCAAGACCATTAATACACAAATGCCCTAGTATGTATATAGTCAAGACCATTAATACACAAATGCCCCTAGTATGTATATAAAATATGCAACAGCCAATATTTATCCACTAGAAATCTTATTAAAAATGAAAGATAAAACTAAGCACAGAGTAATCTTACACTTTCAATAGCTACAAAAAATACATTTTGTCAAAGAACAACTTCAGAATTTCTTGTGCATGGTTGCTGACTGAATATGTAGTACTTAGTCCTTTTAGTGCCCACTCCTGGTAGTATATGGCTTCTACATCCATTGATTCAATTGTAAGTTGTTCTCTTTCCATTGCACCATTCACAGAACTGGTTTCTTCAAATTCAATGCATTATTCCTTTAAATTGATTCATGAACAGGGAAACTTTCTTTAAATTTTTAAACTACTGATCAGCAATGAGCGTTGGTAAAGCACTGCTCTCATTCTGATGAAGGAGATTTATGGTCAATTCAGGTTCTTATTTCTTGAAGCAAATTCCCAAAAGGAAAATGATTTCTTTAAATTGTATACATGGCTTGTACAAACAAAATTACAATATTGTCATTTACATATAATTTTAACAGTGTAATGACATTTTATGAGAGAATTTCAAACTTTTGTTTCAAATGGAAGCATTTACTACATACTCTAAGTGAATTCTTTTAATGTAGTTGGAGCAATGAACCTTTCAGTATAATCTGCTTAATTTTTACCACCCCATTTCAAAAATAATAATTTAAATACTAAAATCTCACTATGTTACACTTCAATTTCAATTTTTAACATATGGTTAATTGAAATACATATATTTTTACCAACAATTTCAATTTTTAATATATGGTTAATTGAAATACATTCATTTATATTTCATTCAGAAATTATTTTATTAGAAATATATATAGTTAAATTAGAATGCTGTGAAACTGATATTCAGCTGCTTAAAAATACATAACAAATAAGTATATTTAATTTTTAAATATAATACTATTAATATTGTATTTAAACTTACTCTTAGTTTACCATTTTTCAGCCTTGTGCATATTTCAAAGTTGTACGAAAAACATTTTATACTTAAGGTGGTTTATTTCCAAGTAAATAATTAGGTTATACACAAGTATATTTCCAATTTTGTGTGAAACGATCAATATAGAGTTGCATACCGGCATTGGGTGACAAAGATAATAACTAAACAATCACATTCATACCAACATGAAATAATTCCCACTACAAAAAACTATGTTCACAGCAATAGTGAAGCAAATCTATGGCAGACAATTAAGAAACTAAAAGAAAAAATTAGTAGTCTTGGTCAACTATCTAAGAACATTTTCAGATTGTTAAAGTAAACAGTGTAGATGTTTTTTCTGTATTATCTCCCCAAAGAAATAAAAGACAACCAACTCATTATATTCCAAAGCACAAAAAGTTCAGTCTGAATCATAAAAATAAATGATACACAAGGTTTAAATTCCAAATCAATTCAAACTTTTGCGTGTTAAGTAAAATATTCATGGAGTATTTATTTTTCAGTGTTGAATTCTGTACTATTTCTGAATACCAATTTGAACTATGAACAACTGGAACAAGTACATCAATCTTTAATTGAAAATGTATCCAGTATTTATCAATAGAGAAGACAATGTCCTGCAATACAATAAGCAATATAACATTGATAAAGATCATTTGTGAGAATAAAAATAATTGGCTTAAGAGGTATGCAACAACCAACTGAATTTGCCACAATTGTACTCTCCACCTCCTAAGATGATGCTTGATATAGCACCAATATGTTTTTCTTTATTCCATTGAATGACATCTGAAATTATATCCAGAAATATTTTGTGAAAACTTAATTGATTTTTATGGATAAATATATAGAATAATCCACTTATACATGATCCTAACTTTATCATGTGGAACAAAATTCATTATTTTTTAATAATAAAGTTATAGCTAATATTTTGGTTAAAATATGAATCTTAATTTTACTATAAAAATACATAAGCAAAACATACTAAAACAAAATTTTTACTAAAATTAATAATACTTTTTCAAAAAGGAGCACATGATATTTTGATCATATATCCTTTTATAATAGATGATTTTGTACTTTATTTGCTTAAAGTTAAAAAAAGCTCATATAAAAGCTTAAAATATAAATATAAACATTTATACTAATGATAATTATTTTTGAAAAATAATAAAATGGTATATAAATTCCAAGTGATTTACAAGAGAAAAATGCTTCAATTAAAACATTTTTATAATTTAAAAAAGAAAAAGAAACACCTTCCTTCCGATAAGCCAGGTTTTTCACTTGAAAACTGCATTAATGACTTGCTTTTAGGGGAATGGAAATGAAATTTACAAAAGCAGGTATGAGATGCAGCAAAAACATCAGAACTATTCATACATATGAAAGATGGTTCGAGCGTTATATTACATAAATCAATTGGAGAACCAATTGCATTTCCCACAATCAATGAATACTGAAAAATAGAAGTATATTTGGTGTTAGTAGTTTCTTTATTTAAAATAAATTAATCTATGCATATAAAACACTGTCAGCATAAAATCAATGAATAGTTTAAATCAAAAACAAAATTAGAATAGTTTTAATGATGCAGTCTAAAAATTTAACTTTTCATTATGATTACTTATTTCTTCTATAAAATATATGAAGACATTTGGAAAATAATTATTACTAAAGTAATTGCTAATGAACAATATCAATTAGCAATTACTTTAGTTCACAATGAATATTTACTATAATAACAGAATTATTATAAATATAATATATAAAAGCAATTTTAAGTTACTTTTTGCATTAACTACATTAGTATACATTCTATAGTTTATGCGTAGTTTAAAACTAGTTAGGATTTCAGAAATATGAATAGTAAAATGAATAAACACAAATCTACTGACATAAAAAACATCTTTATTATATTTATAACTTAATAAGGAGTAAAAGAAATATTTGTCCTCAAAAATTTTCGTCTATTTTTTTATTGAAGAACACAACTTATACATGTATAACAAATGAAATTACATTACAAAAATTAAAACTCATGCAGTTATTACAGTAATGAAATTAATGCTCTCTATAGCTGCATTCATTTTGAACATATAACCATTGTATTTGGATTTAAACGAACCCTATGTTTTTACAAATTCGATGTGTAATTATATTTCAATTTCGTTAATGGTATTAATTTACTTAAAATTTTCATTTAGTCTTTTTCCAACAACAATTTCTTTTAATTTTTTGAAAAAGTAATAAATTTCAAATTTCCATTAATGATGTTTACCCATATTTAATCCAAAAGGTAATAAAAAATTCAACATTTTAAACAAAAACAATATAAAATTGTTACAATGATAATTTTCTTTCAGTATTTAAGAGTATATATAATATTAACAGCAACATAGTTATCCGCTTTATCAATATAGCAAATTTATATCCCTAAATAAATGTATCAGTGCCATTTTTAGTTTTGATTTTAGAACATGTGACACATAATTTATAAAATTACATGTATATAACAATGTGAAAGACCAAAAATAGAGAAATTCAACATTTATTGGTGAATATCAACATATACCAAATACTCTATTTTCAAATGTTTATGATCTGGTAGTTTTAACATAAATCAGATGACATGCAATAATTGAAAATAGCAACAATATAAATAAAGAATAGTAATTTAGAGTTTTGTTAAACTAAATTTAATATCTTGCAATATTTGTACCTACAACCTAAGTCAGGTGTAAATGCAAATAACAATACAAGTTATGGGTGTAAATTCAATCAAAAAATAATCTTACTATATTCAATAAAATCTTATCACAGAGGGAAATATACAATAATATTTCAGAACTGAAAATTAGGATTAAATTTCATTAAAAATATAAATCCTTTATGCTGCCAATTTATTATGCTAACAAAAATGTCAAAATGGTAAAAATACACATTTTTTTTTACTATTTTAATATTCTTAATAATATACCAAAATTATATCGTATCCAAATTATAAGTAATAATTTGAATATATTTGAAAATAAAAAAACCTTCCTTAATTAATACAAATGTTTAATTAAAAGTTAACTTTTCTTCTTAACATAATTTTGATTAAAAAAGAATCTAGTAATTAGAAAACCTTCAAAAATGTAATATAGATAGGAATCACTTAAGAACTTAAAATAGTTTAATACTTAATTTAATTACTTTCAATAAATTAATTTAAAACTTTTAAAAAGTGATTCTATAAAAAGCTAAAAAGAATTATTTTATACATAAATTTGAAAATTCAGGAATAAATGTCCACTTATGAAATATTATTTGATAGTTAAATACAATTTTTAACCCATAATTTTATATATACAAGATGAAATAATGAAAATCAAGATGTATTTCATGTGATTTGTGCAACAATACACTCTTAAATCTTACTTGCAACAAGAAACATTTGTCAACATAAACAATTTTTACCACAGATTGAAATGTAAATAAGAATAGTGCATTAATATAAAAGAGAATTGTGTGATCTAATTAATTATTTACAATTCATCATTTTTACAAGATAGCTGTCTAAATGCATTTGCCTTTGCTTAAAAATTTAGCAAAAATGAGAGAGAACTTTGGTTATATAAATGTATAACTCACATTGATATAGGTCAATAGAGTAATGACCTTTAATATATATATATATATATATATATATATATATATATATATAAAGAAAAAAAAGAAAGTAAAGAAAAGCAAGTACCTTTGGTTTTAAGAAACCTCATTTCAGAGAAAAATCATAGCTTCAAAGAGGGTATTACATCCTACCCTGCAACTTGTTGCTATGAGAAAGATTGCATCTTCATAAGCTTCTTTACAAGCTCATCAATCTTAATGCTAGCTCCCCTACTATCATAATCATACCCCTATCTTTTAATAAAGGATCACCATATTTTTAGCATTTCTTTTATAAAAATGCTATCTCACTTTATTAAAGAGCTTATTAAAATTTAAAATGACCAAATCCCTGAAGTGAAGAAATGGAATGATGTTGCTCAGTAGTAAATAAATCTTAATGAATTTAAAGTATTTGAAATAGATGATCTGTTACACTTAGAAGCAGTGCAGGATTACAATCAATGGAAAACTAGACATAGAGTGCTAAGCTCATTTTAAGCGAATATTTTTACCGACAGAAGAAACATTTTATTAAACCAATTTGTTAAAAAGTAATGTGTAACTTAGTTTATAGTAGGATCCTCCCCATGATATTTAGGACCCTTGTGGTTGTTTTGTATAAATAACTTCAGATTTGTAAACAGTTTTATTCAAGCTATTAAATTCATAAATCTATCTGTTTTCATAAAATCATAAAACATGAACATTTTTTTGAAATGAAAAATAAGATTATATCAATTTTTTTTATCAAAGTTTAAAACTTAAATTTATAATAAACAAAAAGTTTTAAAGAATTTAAAAATAATTAATTGTTGTGGAAATTATGCTTTCACCATATTTATGGGAATTGCACTTTTTAATGTATTAATCATTGTTTCAGCCTTGTATCATATGGTATAACATTAGATTCTACGTATGACATCATGCTTCCTATTAATTTATGATGTTGAAATTTGCTCATGAAGGGACATATTTTTTTTCTTTTTTAACAACACTAATTTTATAATGAGTAATAAACTAAGTATATAGGGACAATCATAAATAGTTTAGCATTATATAAAAAAATGGTTATCAACGCATTACATAAATAAATACACAATAATATTTTAAATATTGTGACTAAGAACATTTATATCTATATGATCCATTAATTTATTCTTGGCTATATTACTATCTATAATAAATATTACTGTATTACTATATATAATAAAACTTATATATAGGCTATATTAATGGCTATAGTAATTATTAAAACTTATATTATAGGCTATATTACTATATATAATAAAACTTAAAAGTATTCTAGTTAATAAGATTCAATAAAAAATTATTCAATACATTTTTCTTTTCTTTTCTTTTTTTTTTCTTCTTCAATTGACACAACAGCCCATGATGAGCCAAGGCCTTCCCAAGAACTTTTGTCCATTCTGATCTATTTTTGGGAATTGATCTCCAATTAGTCACTTTTAAAATCTTAAAATTACCTTCCAGATAATTTGTCCATCTCAACCTGCGCCTACCCCTTTTTTTGTTATCAAAAGTTTATGATTGGAACTCTTAAATGTTAATGATAAGGGGTTTATTTTGCAACCATGGCCTGCAAAATTTCATGAGACTAATCTTAGTAAATTTGATGATATCTATATGCTTAAATAATTTGTAAAGTGTAATATTATGTTGATGTCTCCAGACTTCATAATGGGTCATATTTAAAAGTGCAAGGAAGAAAATTAAGAAAACTCCCAAGTATAAACCTAGAAAAGTGTAGGTGTAAAAAGTAAAAATGCAACATTCTATTAACATCATTTACCAACAGTGACTGATATAAAATCCAGATTTGAAGAATACAATTTAACCACTAGATCACATCAACCACTAGAGTCAAATCATAGGTATAACTTTGTTCTGCATGATATTATTTTTCATTTTTCATGGAAAATTAAATTAAATGAAGCTCAAGATTTGAATCTGCAGATGTGTCATGATGGGTGGCAGTGAAAACTCTATTACTGAAATCAAAAACTGTTCTTATTTTCAAGACCTTAAAATAATTAATAAATAAGAAAAGAGGCAGAATATGACAAATAGAAAAAATGTTTTAGAAAATATTGGGAAAAAAATGTTTAAGCAATTCAAAAACAACATATTATTATTCTCAATAAATTAAAGTGAATATAATAATACCAAAACAAACTAATATTTGTGAAAATTTTAATATTTATTCTAAAATAGTAAAAAGTATTAACCTTTTAATCACAAATGAAAACTTATAATTAAAACAAAAAATTGCCCAATGTATCTTAAATATTCAATTTCTGATTCTTTAAAATACCTTTTGTAACTAGTAATTCAGAAATTTTTTATGTAGAACTAATTCTGCTATTAAAATTACTTTGCAAACAACTCAAGAGCAGAGTTGAAGATAGGTATTATGTGTGTTACATTAAGCTTGAAATTTGAAAAATATTTGAGTAAAATATAATTACACATATATAAACTCATTTTCAAAAGTTATTTTCAATAAACGATTTCCATAAAAACTACTTAATAATATTTTTTCAAGAAGCATACTTATCTTATGTGTTTACAATATGTTTTAATTCAGGGATAAAGAATGAAAGAGAGATTGAACACATTTTATGGATCAAATAATTATGAGTAACACCCACAAATTTTTATGCCAAAAGAAATAAAAATATAATTTTTAGTTTTTTTTTCATAACTTAATATTTTACTCTATAATCTATTTGTTTAATTTTAAATTTCTATAATTGCATTGGTAATTTATCCATAATGGGAATGTAAAATTAAATTTTCATTCTTATTATTTATATTCATCAGAATGTTTTTTCTTTTAAAAAAATTAAGTATAATTAGAAAACATGTTAAAAACAATTTACATACAATTTTAATCACTATACTGAAACTGTAAAAAATTAGTTTTCTTATCAATAAAATTCACATAGTAAGAGCAAATATAAAGATTTTTTTAAAATTTAAGTGAAAATATAGTAATTCCAATTCAATAATAAAACATATGTTTATTTTATATAACATATTATAAAATGCATTAATTCACTAAAAATAACAGAAAAAGGAAGCATTTTAAAAAAAAATTTTCTCAAGATTTTATAATTTTAATAAATTAAAAAAATATGTGTTAAAATAAAATTTATTTTTTAATACATTAAACATAATAAACATATATGTATTAGTAAATTTTAATATTTAGAAACATTACGTCAAAAATATAACAATTTTTATAGCCTACCTCTTTTGAAATATCATCATTTCGAGTGGCAATACAGCAAAAATCAGAGTGAGATGTTAGACCAAAAAGATTTTTCACCAACTTTATATGTTTCTTTAATAATATTAAAAAGATAAATTTTAATAAAATCAGTTTAGTGTTAATATAAGAACTATAAAGTAATGTAACCATAAAAATTTTGTATGAAAATAAGGTTCAAAATTTCCATTTACCTCTTTTGTAATAGTATTCCAAAACATAATTGTTGTTTCTTTGCGATCATTAGATTTATTAAAAGCATAAGCTAAAGTATTTGAAAAGTAACACCACTAGAAGATCAAAATATACATATTATTATTTTTAAGAAAACTCTTGATAAGTAAGATTTTTAAAATATTACTTTTTAACTATAAAAAAAAATATCAAGAATGTATGAAAATAAAAATTATGAAACAGATAACAATAATTAAAGTAATGAAAGTTAAATTCTATTTACTTTATAATATGGTCGCACAGTAGCAAAAAATATAAAACAATCCACCGCAAGAGCTATCCTTTGCCCATCACCTTCCCAAGATAGACCACAAATATTTGCACCAAAACGAAGTATGTGAAGTATCTGTAACAGTTCAGGGATTATTAAGGTTGTATTATGTGAGATATTGTAATCTTTTATGCAATTTTTTAAAATATTTAAAAGACAAAGTAAGAGTAACATTTTTACATAAATATTAATGTCAATTTTTTTTAAAGTAATTTAAATGACAATTATTAATATAGAATTTATTTTTATGAAAGTGATTGTCATTCAAAAATTTCTCTAACATATTCTTCATAAAATTCTCTTTAGTTTTGTGAAGAAGTCATAAAAATACTGGGTTTTGCAATGCAGTTAAAAACAAGCAAACCACTACCAAAGGCTAATTTTTAAGAAACAATTCAGAACTAAACTTTTAAAGAACAGTCTTCAATGAAAAGGCAGGGAAACAAGAGAACTATAAGTTAAAAAAAAATTCAATTATTGACATTGGAAAAAACGTCACACTAAATTGTCAAAGGAGAAGTTAAATATGGTATGGCACAATTAACATCTATGCACAGGCGACTGACAAAACCTCTAAGGGATTTCCTATGTCCGATTTATCTTGTCAGTACAACAATTAATGTTTTGTGACTACAAGTGTACAAACTATAAAGAGGTAACTTATTTAAATCAGCTGAAAAACCAAAACATTTATCTCCTTTAACTTTATAAATATTACAAGTAATTTTGGCCGATTACATAGTTTTACTTGCTATTTATTAAGTATGTGAATGTACAGTTTTAATAAAGATGGTAGCTCATTTTTTCTAATTGAAACATATCCTTGAATAAATTAAATAACAAACTGAGAGGATTCTGAGCATATTAATGATTGTAGGATCTAATAACAATCCAAAGGAATGGTGTGTCGGAAAATTAGCTCAAATACCAAGTGCATGGTTTGCTTGTGGTTCAAATTTATTGAGATGTTCAATGACGGTGAGACTAAATCTTTATATGAATTAGTAAACTCAATAAATGTCCTTCTGTTTTGCAATAAACACGTGTTTAGCTAGGGTAGTTGAATTGTAAAATCTAAATCATAAAATATATTTAAAAATCATATTAAAACAAAAACTGAAATCCATTAATCTAAATATTAAAAAATAACTAATATAGTTCTGATTAATAATTATTATGAATGCAAGGTATTAGATGAAAAATTGATATAATAACTTTTCTTTAAGCATGAAAAAGGGGTATAACTAAAGCATAAAACTTAATATATTTTTAGTCTTAATTTTATTATTTGATAAATAGAGATTGAAATAAATATATCGATTAACCCTTTCCGGCGCAGTGTTCCAGGTGATGGAACACCAAATTTTAAATTGTTACCAAACCATTGCATTTAGAGATAAATGGATCAATTTTTTTTTAAATGCTCTTTAAACGTTCTTCTTTGATAATAAATGGCAGCACCACACAAGGCGACAAATAATTTTCAATTATTTTATGTTATATAAATCCCTCTATTTTTAAGAAATTTTCCGCAAATTTTTTTGTGGTATAAAAATAAATGTTTGGAAAAAATTTTCTGTGTTATTTTGTTGCCTGTCCATTGAACTATATATTCTATATTACTTTAAATTGTTTACACATATAGAATACGTAGAATCATTGAATAATAACAAGGTGTTCCATCCCCTGGAACACTGCGCCGCAATGGTCGTATTCATTTACGCCGTAAGTGCCGGATTAACCTTGAACGCAAAGATGAGGGAAACATCTGTGTTTATGTTTACTGCTTTTCTCTCTTTCGGGGAGAAATGAACTTTTGCTTAGAAATTTACAGGGGAAGATTTCTTGTATGGGAAATATTTATACATCTTTCTCGGCCTCTTAAATTAGAAAGCTCCAGTGGGGTCTAAGATTATATCAGTTATTTCTCATCATTTCTAAATAGAAGGTGCATGATTTTTATGTTCTCGATTTTCCTTTTTGCTACTACTCTTATTTTATATTACTGTATAGATATTTTTTTTGAATATATATATTTTAGTTTATACTTTTTTATGCAAATAAAATTTAATTTGTAGTTTATTTTTTAAATTTGTTAATTGCTAATAAATGGCACGGAGAGGTCTTAGTCTTTCTGAAGCAATAAAAATGCTTCAAGAATTGCCCTCTGGTAGTGAATCTGAGAATGCAGATAGTGATACAGAGATATATGTTTCTATACCACTTGAACAGTTTCAATCTGATAGCTACGATGTATCGCATGCAAGTGAAGATGATGACGATGATTTATTCCAACCAGGCCCCTCTATGCAGCCCCAAGACCTTACTTGGGTAACTAAACAGACTGTGCAGAAGTCGCTGCATGATTTTACACCGATAAGTTGTCAAATGAAAGATATTTGGGACTTGTGCAAAAAAAGCCCCCTTTCAATTTGTCTAGAGCTTTTTCCTTACCGATTAATTGAAGTTATTCTTTTGTAAACCAATCTTTACATTTGTTTTTATTTACAGCACAAAAATTAGTTTTTCATCCCCCCCATTTTTTTCGGGGGGTCGTAGAGTAGCAGTCCTCCTTATGGTGCACCCTTGGGTACGCTAAGTCTGCTAGACAGGTAGAATACATTGTTTTTTCATTAATATACGAAAGATTTGCGCGTTAGCGTGTTTCACTGCAATGCTCGCTTTTTGTAGCCCTTTGCGGCGCAGTGTTCCATGTGATGGAACACCCACAAAATCGAAATGGTCAGTGCAATCTTTACCAAATTTTTACTGTGCACTATTTAGGGCCTAAATAGACAGCCTATAAAATTTTTCCTTAATATCTCAACTTTAAAGTGTAGTGCGCCAGAAAGGGTTAAGATATCTAAAAATCTTTAATTTCAATGTTCAATTTATTCAAGTACTCTAATTCATAGTATAGAAATTGAATAATTTTACAAATTTATATAATTAGATAAAAGATAAACAAAAAAAAATCTTCAGATTGATAAATTGCTTTAAAATTAAAACTGTTTTGCTTTGTATTGTAAACCAAAATTTTAAAATAAAAATTACTTCTCCAAATGGATTTATAAACTTCACTTCATTTGATTTTTCATCAGGAGAAATGAATTTTTCTTTTTTTCCAGCTGCCGCAATAATACTTCCATTGCAATTCCATTCCAGAGATGTAATTATAAGGCCAGTATCAACAACAAAAGCAGCTAATAACAATAAAAAGTTTGCAAACTCAGCAAAATAAATAATAGAAAATATATTTACCATAATAAGAAAAATTTCTCAGAAAATGAGTTTAAATATACAATGTATCAAGTTATGGGCAATATTATTACAATTTACTATCTCAATTTTATTGCATGAACTTTTCTTACAACTGTTTCTCAAAATTTATTTTTGTATGTTACTTAATGAACTAAATAGCAGAAACATTTGTATCAATCTATAACATGCTTCTAGAAGAGCAAAACTTGTCTAAATCCAAGTATAATGGGCTAATTGCATATAATAATGTATAATAATGCATTTCTTGTACACATTAATGAAACAAAATTAATTATTTTTAAAAATTAATCAATAACAGTAAAAACATTCAGAATTATTAAATCTTTTTTAAAGAACATGATTACAAATAAAATTTTAATAAAAATTATTAAATTCCCAATTAACACAATGTACTGAAAAGAAAAATATCATATGAGAGTAAAGTTTTTGGCTCAGTGATTTATTATACATATTTCTCTTTGAAAAGGAATCCTGAAATTAGTCAAAACACTAAAAATAATGAAATAATGATCTCAAACTCTGCAGTTGAGACAATACAGGCTTCAAGATTTCTTCTTTCCATTGATGTCAAATGCAAGTATTTTATTTCCAGATTCATTTCAATAGATTATTCAATTAAAATTGGAGATGGAATTTGTGTTCAAATTAATCAGTTCCAAAATTATAATAATTTTATAAATGAATCTGTTGTCACAAGACAAATAACTTACATCTTTACAATCAAATACTCATAGTTCTTATCATAACTATTATTAATATATTTTCACAAATTTTTTACATGATTGGATTTTCAAAGCTTTAAGATTAAGAAAAATGATATTTTCTTAGAAAACATTTTAATAACAGCATAAATATTCGCAAAAAAAAAATGAAAAAATTATGATACTTTTACATAAAAAAGCAACTTCACATCGCTTGGAAGCCTTACATTTGTTTATTTTTTTTGTTCAAAGGAATATATGCAAGTTTAAAGGCATTCTTATTAAAATGGAAAAAATTTTTTATCATTTGTCAAAACTGTATAAATAAATGCTGCACATTATTTTAATAAGAATTTATATTAAGGCATTCAATGCAATATATTGTATAACTATTATAAATATTTTAACCATTTTGAAAATCATAAAGAAAAGAATTTATTTGTTGGATTTGAGTTGATAATTTTTTCAGTTAAGAATAACTGAAAAAAATTATCAACTCAATTGTTCATTTCATAATGCATATTACTAAATTAATTAAAAAGTTCTATATAATATTCCTGCTATATAATAGGTAAAATTTAAATAAAGAATGCATATCCAATGAGCATATCCTGATAAATTTCAGGAAGTGAAGCTACTATGAGTTATACAAGTGAACAATATATACATTCATAATATTTAAATATCAAAATATTTTAATAATGCAAAAGTAAGCAACAATTAATCTCTCAACAATGCTAGAAAATTGAATGCATACCATTATCATTTTCATTCTTCATTAACTGTATCAAACCACTTTCGAAAACTATTGCTAATGAAGGTACATCAGGATCTTTTTGCTTTTTAAACCAGCTTATCATTATCAAATCGTCTTTCTTTTTGTTATCAATTAAAGCAGAAATAGGAACTTTGCCCTAATTTAAATAAAATCACAGAATTTCAAAATGGCAGCAAGATAAAGTCAATTATTAGAAAATCGTATGAAAAGAATGAATGAGAAACAGAAGAATAACATTACAAGGAAATTTTTATGGTTTTGAGCCACACATGCAAAATGTTTATAATTAATTAACTTTTAGAATAAATTAACTAAAAAAATAAAGTTACTAAATGTAATTACTTTATTTTTTCAAATAATAACTACGATTATATCACAATAAAATAAAATGAAACTAATCTTGTCATTGGTAACAGAAAATGTTGATGTGTTGCATGAGAAATTCATATTTTGAAGATAAAATTTCTTAAAATATGAAAATCCTGTTTCTCGTGTGTAAATAAATTAGCTTATTTCAATAAATAAATAATTATTCCTTTTTCATGTTATTGGAATTCAAATTTAAAGAAATATTAAATAAACTGAAAATAATAATTTAAATTTAAAAAAATTAATTTGAAAAATCCTTTTAATTAACCATTTTTATTAGAATAAAATATATGGTCTGCTCCTAATGAAAAATATTTAAAATATTCTCAATGCTCATTTTCCTGAAGATATGCTGATATGAATCATTATAATTGAATATGTTTCAAGTTCAAGTTTATAAGCTGCATAACCCACACATACATGGCAAACCTTCATTATATTTCTAATAAAAATAGAATACACTTTTTGGATCTGCCACACTTCATGTAAAAGACTTTAGAATTTCATTATATCACTCACATACATTTTTAGGTTTGAATAACATCATTGTGACACTTTATTTCAAGCTACATTCTTTGTTTAATTATATTTATTAAAATTATTTATTTTTCAACTAGTTTCAGAGAAAATTATAGAAATTATTATTCATATAGTAATATCCCTTAAAATATTTGCAACTCTATTTTAAGATCACAAAACACTGCCCCTTCATTTGTTTACAAAAAAATTACTTCATTTTCTACATTATTTCACATTATTTATTACAGTCATTTTCCTCATGCTTTGTTCAAGACAGGTAAGAAATTTTACATTATTTTAAGTTTATTTTGAGTTAGATTAAGTACCTTAATTTAACTCAACCATAATATTTGTTCAGGGTAGAGAGTCTTTTCTTACTCCACAAAATATACAAAATTTATAATAGTTCCATTATTACATTTGTTTTTTTTTTTTTGGTAAAATAAAATATTTTTTAAAGGTAAAGTAATTAATGTTTTGTAATTTAGTTCTTAAGGCACAAAATCTTCTTCACATAAAATTCTGAAAGCAACTAATTTACATGATGCATATGGACATTACTGCAATACATTTATTGTTGATTATATTTGATTTGTGTTGCTCAATGGTAATTTTTTGCACACAAGAGCTAAATAGACTGGGAAACATTTATTGTTAAGGAACTTCCAAGTTTTTAACTGGTGGTATCATTGACATCGTTTTTAATTTAAAATATACACTTTAAATTTTAAATTAATCTCTGTTTCATAATTCTGGTGAATCTTATGAAGCAAATTCAAAATTTACAGTATGGTAGATAAATCGCAAAATTGTTTTAGAATTTCACATAGAATTTTAGAAGCTTTAGCATTTTAATAATATCCATTAATAATAGTTTCCAAAAAATAATTACCGTATTTTCCTGTATATAATCCGCAGCGGAGTATTATCCGCACGGCCGTTTTTTCAAGTAAAAGGAAAAAAAAGCGTCGCATAATCCGCAGCGGCGTATAATCCGTGGCAATTTTTTTTCGGCGAATAACCTAAAATACGTACTGCTGATAATATAGGAGTCACATAAAATAAAAAAAATGCACAGTAGGATTAAAAATTTAATAAACTGCAAGGAAAAAAGCATTTATTATGAAAAATATCACTCTAGACCCAGTTCATCGCAAAATGTGATAAACTTGAGATGAAAGCACGAGATCGATTAAAAGCGATAATTTTGAGAAGAGAGTCTTGTAAAACATCGATATTTAGCTTCTAATAACTTTTAAAACGATGTTAGACATATTTAAATTAATATATATTTGCTTCGTTAATATTTAAATGAAAGAAATGGATTATTTACAAATTGCACATTTTATACAATTTTTTTTTATACCGCACGCGCTTTGTTTTTCAATTCACATTAACACATTTGACGCCATTGTTTTTATTTGCTTTCGCTATAGCTTTTAATTTAAAATCTGCTGTGTAACTTAAAAATTTTCGCTTCCATATGACGATATACGAGCTTCAATATTTTAAAAACGAAACAGCTCACATCAAGGCAAATTGCACAATGACGTTAGCGAATTTACAACTGTAATATCTTTAGGACATAGTTTATTTTAACACATAGTTTTCAGCCACTAAAGCACTTTGGTAATTTATCTTTATATTTTGTTAGTAATTGAAATGTAAATTTATAAACATAAAGTAATTTTCTGTATATTTAAGCATTGTATTAAATTTGAATATAAGTTATTATATTTAAGTTTCTGTTATAAACGACTAAATGTGGAGAATAAAGCTTGACAGATAAGTGAGAATAATAGACCTGAGGTAAACAAGTTAGCATGTGGTATAATTGTATAAAATACATATAAGAAATTGAGAAAACTTTTTTTTAATTCAAAATTTCATTATCTGCTACATTTAACAAGTGCTTAATTTAAACAACCCACAATGTTCGATGCTAATAATTTGATTTCTCAACAATAAGTAACAGTTGATCCATCAAAGTCATAGAATACTTTTGGACAGACAAAGCTCATTTTCAACCAGAAAGTCAACACTCAAATTCATTATATTTGGACCAGAAAAGGTCTGATGAGTTATGATTTCATTTTCCCACATTCTTCAAAACTTAATTTACTGTCAAGATTTGATTATGAGAACATTAGTCTTTACATATTCTTTTTAAGAAAAGAAATGCTAGTTACCTATCTCAAATTCTATTTATAAACCTCATGTACCATGATAAGTTGTAGAATTTTGTGTAGCTCCAACAATAGCAAATGCTATGCTATGTGCTTTGCTTAAACTGTTAGGATTCCAGATTGTGAAGCTCAACCCTCATTATCAGTTGGAGTTTTTACATGAACATTCCACAACCGTTCATAATAATATTCACTAACTTAATAATTTATAGTAAACATTCTTGTTGTTCCAACACAAATTCATATTTGAAAATATTATTTATAATTGATGTTTTTCAAACTGAAATTAGATATCATTTGATTTGTATCACATGCAAAACAACCCAATAGATCAAATTATGATTTTGTGCCAATGATAGTGTTCAATGTTTGGAAGTAAGACTGATGCATGATAATCTCCTACTGAGCAATGTTCGTTATATCATACTAAATTACTAACATCAGCTTCATTTGGTCAATATTTATTACCTAGTCCAGACAGTTGAATTGAAATTTTTTAGTATTAGCTTCTTATTTTTAAAATTTTCTCAAATAATTAAATAAGATAATTAAATTGAAACAATTCTGGACAAGATTTAGTTTAAATGATAGAAATTTACAGATAAAAGAAATTTCGTTTTCCCACTTTTGAATGTATATATGTTGTCATTAAATAAGAAAGAGATGAAAAAAAATTAATGAAAATTTGAATAACAAGCAGAAATTAAATTGTATTCTATAATAACATGAGAAATGAAACAAATGCTTAAAACAATTAAGGGGGATGATATATTAAGATAAAGTAATGAGACTTTTTATCACAGGAGTTGCATACTATGTTAGATAAAAAAGGTCTCTTAACTTACAACAAATGCACCACCAAATTCATAGATGTGAACTTCTCCATTGTTGCATCCAAGAAGCAAGAGGCGCCCATCTGGAGACCACTATTTAAAAACATAGGAAAGAAAATTGTTTGAAATTTAAAATAATATATGCTTTAGTAAATTTAAAAAAATTATAAATTTGAATAAACAAACTTTTAACTTAATTCATAAATATTAAAAAACATTTTAAAATATTTTTCTTTATTCACATGAAGTGATTGCTGAGAAAGAATCACTTATGACACAAAAGCATTAGTAGTGAAGAAAAATATTAGAAAACATTCAAGAGGTGAAAATAAGTTAAATAAATTATATTACATGCAAAGAAGGTATTTATATTTAACACATAAGCAGAATGTAAGATACTAAAATTAGACATTCCTTAAGGACTCTAAAAAGAAAAATAATTTCACATTAAAGAATTAAGCAAAGTTACAACTGTAATGAATATTTTTTTAAACTGTGATTGTTAAACTAAATGACAGTTTTGCTCAAAATATTTACATTATTATTCTAAGGAAATGATAATATAAATCAAAGTGGAACTCAAATGCAAATAATTTTCAAACTAAAAAGTTTTCAAATTAAATTACAACAAAACAGAATGTTTCAGATTCAATGAGAGAAAACGAAAACCTGTGTAAACACCATAATAACTTTATTTTGATAAATCAATTTTCAGTTACAAACTGTCGCTATCTACGTTTTTACAAATGTTCTGAATACATTCCTTTGATAATAACAGTAAATACCTATAAGGTATTTATTTCAGTTCCTAACAAGATAATAATAAAATATACTCTTTTAATGATTCAATTACTTAAGCAACCCACAGCTGCAACTACCTTATGCTATGGAGTCATTAACATTTAGTCATTAATAAAAATCCAAATATGAGAAAATCACAACAGATATAGGGATTGTAAAGAACAGAAAGCTAATGGCATACCATTTGAATCAGCACAATCAATCAAGCAATGAAGTATGCAATTATTCTGTCTATGATGAATGCATTTATGGCAATATGATGGAGCATTGCCTTGCAGCAGGGAACAACTTTCTTTAACACCATGCACTAGTAATTACTTCAGTTAATGAAGCTCCCCAAGAAAAAAATAGAAACTAAAACACAACTGTTGCAAATGTGCATGAAAACGCAATTTTGGAGAATCACAATGATATTCTATTACACTGTGAAGGTTTTATGTGTACTGAAATTTTAAATTACGGCTATTAATTTTTTCAAGAAACTTTTAAAAACTCTTGCAAGAACAGTAAATATAGTCTGTGAAAAACCTCTAAAATTTTCCATATATTAGAGACATTAAACAGTCCATAACTTATCTTATTAACTATTACAGAAAGATATATGCAATGGTTGGCTGAATGTCTTATGCATTTGCACTATTGAAAGGTGTATGGCTATAATTACAAATATTTCCGTAACACACACACCATATGCATGAGGTGCACTGTATTCAGAAATCACATGACGCATTAATATTTTGAGGTATACCACAAAAATATGTACTCCAATTTTTGTAATCGTTTTGGTTGCACTTCATCCTGGGTTAGTTTTTAAATACAAGTAGCCCATGTTCTGAAACTGCTGCACGAGCCAGTCAATGTAGTGATGATTTGATTGCCCTTTACCAATTTTTGTACGAAAATATTCTTGAATAATGAAAAATTATCATCTTTAAGTACATTCAATCATAAAATACCTTTTTTTGTATACATGATGGTATTTTAATTAACAGCGCATTTTGCATAAATTTTGTAACTTTGTGAATTTTAGCTTTTGCCAGATGAAACTTGTAGTTTAAAAATTCATCTATTTTGGCTAAGTAAATTAATAACAGAATTAAGAACTAAACTGACAAAAGAAAAAATATAACAATATAAATTTACATACAAAAAAAAATAAACAAATGCTAATTGCCTGAGAAGGAAGGAGGAAAATTTGAGCTACAGGGAGGAAAATTGAATTTTTTTTAGAGTTACAGATAAGTTTATTTAAAATGCAGCAACAAATACATTTATTATACAAATTTAAAAGAATATTTTTCTAAAGAAACTAATCTTTGATAAGTTTATAAATAACATTATAGCCAAAAACACCAATGATTTCAATTAAGCATAAAAATGATTTTAATCATAAATATTTTAAAAAGAATTATCACTAAGAAATACTGCTACAATAATTCTTTTTTGAAAAGTAAAGCAGCTCACAAAAAGAATGATAGTAAAATTGATAAAAGTATTTTTGTATACTTTTAAGCATACTCATTTATTTCCAATAATTAAGTTTTCATCCAGTACTGAAAAATGTTCGCTTTACTATTGACAAGACTTACTAAGTATTATAGTATAATAATTTTAGTAAAAAAATGTGGAATATACTTTTAATATTTCTTTTAATAAAATTAAACACATTAGGATTAATTTCCTTATCAATCATAAAAGTGGTGTTTAAAATTTTCTTAAAAATGATAGTATACACATACATCCAATTTAACCCCTTTGCACGGGGTAGCACAAACGAGCGCTCATCGCGGAGGTCGGCAGTGTCTTACGTGAGCGTCTGTCCAGAGCCGGGAGCTTTTTTGCTATTAAGCCTAAATCCATGAAATTTTCGAAGTATTCGGAATCAATATCTGAAATATATTTCAGATATTGATCAGATATCTGAAATATATATTAGATATCTTAAATATATATCAATATCTGAAATATTTTGCATCATTTCTGCTATTTCATGCTCTGTTAACATTTTCGACGCTTCGACATTGCAATGGTAAAAACAGAAAGAATTCACGTCCAACAAGATCGAATTATCTTCTAAAAACTGAACTGCAAACCGAAATACCCAATGCTTTAACAAAAATAAAACTTCTCTACTTACAATAAACAACTACCACATGCGAATTTAAAGAGACGTCATAAAACACGCGTTTTGGAAACATTTATTTCCCCTTTTGTTTATATAATCAAAAACAAGTGTATGTGAGTCATGATTCTCTCATTTCGAGTAGAAGGTCTAATGTACATGTATCTGAAACCATATGGACATACAGTGCCATCTTGTGGTAGAAATTATAGTTTTTAAAATGTTCCAGGACACTGGCACAAATACATGACAGTCGGGGCTGAACGGGAAAACGCTCTGGCATGCTTGCGTGTCAGCGGGGAAGTAATTGTGTTCGTTGCTGGCACATAGACATGGCAGTCTATGTGTAGGGGTTAATGAATTTATTCACTAAACGTTTGTATCAAAATATATTGCGTCTGTTCAAAGTTATGATTTGTAATTTCATAATTTCTAAAGGTAAAAGGCAAATATATCTTGAATTCAGTAAAAGTAAATATTTTTAAAATAACTTTCTTATTGGTGTTATTTTTTTAAGTATATTAAACAAATACTCTTGAGGAATAGTCACAAAACCTCATCAATTTTTTTAACATAGAATGAGACCCATATGTTTAAAATTAATGCTTAGGTTACATTTATAACATCATCATTTTTAATATGAATTACTTTGAGATAATAAAAATGATTTATCATAGAGAGTTTTTAAGCAAAAATGAAAAATATAATACTAAGCGAACAAGTTATTTAAATCTCAGTTGAGTATTAAAATGAAAAAGTTATGGAAATTATTCATAATAAATAATTAGGAATTAAATTCTAATAAATATTCATTTAACATTCAAAGTAATTTGAATCATCATTTCTTTTATATCATATTTCACACATATTCAAAAGTAACTCATTTTTTAGAAATATCCCATAAATTAAAGAACAATTTAAAATATTTTCAAGGGAATATTTTCAAGTTTTAAAAAGTGTTTTGTAGAATCATTCAAAAATTAATTTAAAAATGCTTCTCTATTGGTTTGCATAACCAGATTTTTTTTTTTTCATAAAAACTTCAGGATTTCAAAATGCATTATATGCTACCATTCTAATACATATCATTTTGTGTATGTGAAAAGGATGTCACATTGAAATTTTAGAACAATTCCACCTGTAAATTTTTTTTTCAATAAATTGCATTTCTGTAAATTTTAATTATTTACTTTCCCTATTTGAATCAATTGTGAGAATTATTTAAAAAAATCCTTTCAAAAAGATACCTAAGTTAAAAATAAAGTTATTTGTGCATAATATTATTTCTGATACTAAATTCATTTATTTATTTGAATTTTTTAATCCATGTTTAAAAATGAAAATAAAAGTTTTTATTCCTATGAACCAAAATTTCTAGATTGCAATTACGTTTAACTTAATATTTTCTTATCTCTTCAAAAATAAGCTTTTAGAGATAGCAGGAAAAGTTAATCACTGAATGTATAAACTTTGGATTCTAACTTTTTTGAAACTGAATTCCTTAATTAAGGTACATTTGATAAATTTAAAAAAGAATTAAAAAATTTCCTTCATTTACAGTATTTTTCTGATAAACATCATTTCTGTAGTTGCTTTAGAATTTCCAAATTTAGTTTCATAAACTTTGTAGTTGATTTAGAATTTCCCTTCATGATTGAAACCAAAACAATTAATCAGTATAAAGAAACAAAGTCAACAGCAAGAATATTTTGCTTCATTTATAAATGATATAAATTCATAAAAAATCAAGAAACATTCGCCCAACCATTTTTTCCATCTAAATTTATATGAAGAAATGCAAATGTATATTTTTCTAAACTTATTCTAAATAAAAACATTGGAAATCTAAATAACATAATAGGAAAAATATTCTATATCACTCACTTTATAAATTTTACAAATGATATATTGTAATATATAGATTTAACATCCAGATACACCACATAAAGTAAATATATAAGTATTCACAACAAAAGTATTACTTCACCACATAAGTATTACACACAAGAATACACCACAAAAGTACTTCAAAAGTGTAATCAAAAACAGAGCCATTAACAGATAAAATAAAATTCTACCAGAAAATTATTGCATTTTCATAATAAAGATTTTATAGTGTCAAGGATCTTTAAATTTGATTTAGAACTTATTATATGATATGAATTAGATATAGGTAATTAATTAGATACGAATTAATTACCTAATAATTGTTTTGATATACAATCCATTTAGTGTAGAAAAGCTAATAAATAATCATACATTCATTTTAATCAAAATGGCATTATATAAAGTAGGCAAGATTATTCAGAAATTTAAAGAAAGAACGGGTATCTCTAATATTACAATGAAAATAAGAATTTTAAACTCAATGAAACTCAATCATAAAAGTAGCTGATGTTGAAAATTGAAAATTGTATTTTTTACAGCCCCAAATCTTTGAGTAAGAAAATATAGTTATAATTTTTAATATAAATCACAATAATAGAAAATTTAATTTCAGAAGTTAAAAATGAAATAAGTCAAACAACAAACCTCAACACAAGTCAGAGCAAGACCTTTTAATTCTTTACCCCATATCCTATTTCCATCAACAGACCCAACAATAACGACACCTTTAAATATGAAGAAAATAAGTAGAAAGATTATGTAAGTTGCTTATCAATTTTTATTATTAGTAAGTAGAAAAGTAAAAGCATATTTATAGATACAGTTTATAAATTTTATGCACATAATGTAAAACTATGCAAGTAAGAAGCGCAATATGCATGAAATTCTATGCTCAGAATTGCTGAAGTCATGGACTTGGTTTAGCTTTGTGGACAAATGAGGAGTGACAATAGCACATATGAAATTTTTGTATTATTTTTCTATTTTTCACTTATTCTGGAAAAAATCCATGGTACTAGAATGCAATTAGCAAAATTAATGAAATTCAATAATTATTAATAAAAAATAAATTCAATAATTATTAAGTAGCTAAAAAGTTTCAATAAATCCAACATTAAATAAGGAAACAGTAATGAAACATAATAATTAAAAATTTTAAAAATAAAAATTTTCTTTTAAATTTCAAAGTTGTTCATTATATTAAATACAATTTTTTCCCATGAACATAGGATAAAATATTCTTTTAATTTCCTTCTCTATGTTAAATAAAAGAAGATAAGCTATTTTGAAATAAAAATACATAATACTGGAAAATGTAACAAATACTAAAACAAAAATTATATTTATTTTATGAACTTGAATATATTCTTAGAAGTAACAATATAAAATACTTATATTTAAGCAAAACAACAGGTTAGATATCTTTTTAGGTAATATAAGTGGTGGGAGAGAGCAGGAAATATTATCTGTTAATTATAATTCAATTGACATATGTCTTCTCAGTGATAAATAAATACTAAACATAATTACCATAGTCATAGTTGGTAAAAAATGTGATTTCCACAGTTTATATATTTCTTTATAAGATATCCTGTTCCATCTTGGTAACATTTTTTTGACATATTGTTAATTAAATACAAATTACACAGGAAATTTTGTAATTTACAAATATCAGAAGACTTGAGATTGCCTAATAAATTTACATTAATATAGTAATAATTTTCAACTCTTAATTTATAGCAATAATTTTTCATTCTTTTAACAAATATTTAAGGAATAATATGAAATTACAATACACACTGAAATATTTGATAAAGTGATAATGTAAAATGAAATACATCAAAATACACTTTTAACTTTTTACAAGAAATTATTATTTAACAGAAAGAATTCATAAACAGAAAACTTAGAGGATAATTATACATTGAGTGAAAAATGTATTAAAATATATATATATTTATTATTCCTTAAATATTTAGTCTAAAAATTAAAAAAATTCAATAACTGATTAAAAAGTTTTCAAAAAATTCCAAATAGAGGTAAATAACAGAGTTATTTTCATGTCAATTAATTTATCATCATAAGCCTTCAGTTTTAATGTTATCATTCAATAGATGAAAGCTGAAACATCATTTACATTACTTTAGAGTAAACCAAAATTTACAATTGATTTAATATTTAAGGCAGACTTTTCTTCAGTAGTAGCTTATAAAAATAAAGCTTTTTCCCAACAGGTAATGATGTAGCAATGAAAGTGCTAAAAATCAGTTTAAAGTCATCAATATGTTACAATTTAAGAAAAATATTATTGTTCTTTTCTACTAACATATGAAGCTGATTTTTCTTTGTTTTTAAGAATTTAAAGAAAGTGATTAGTTTTAACCCATAAAATTTTAGAGAAATAACCTTACTTTAATTTGGAAACAATCATGATAATAATTTAAAATAAAAAAGATGGTTAATTTAGAATAGGAATATAAAAGAATCATAGATATGTAAGCTTGAATTTCATGAAATTTTTACACGAAATGATTTCATACTCTTAGATATAAAAATTATTTCAAGTTAAGAATATATAACCATAGTTTTCCGAAATATTTTAACATAGTCTACTATGAATTTACCACTCCTCAAATTTATACATAAGCTACTAAATAAAAGGAGTCAGTTTGAGTGAGAATAATATATATGTATATGTATGACTTGATGTCATTAATATCTGAAGTTAATAAATAATAATGGCATATCTTAAATATTTTTCCAGAAATAAAGAAACAATGTAATATTGAAAGTAATTTACATTTCACACAATAACCATTTTAATTTAATTTATATAGAGTGAGAATAATCTTTTTGGTTAATCAATAAATTCAGGAAAATTAATACCATCATCATAAGTTATACAAATTTTTTGCCCATCATGATTCCAAGCCATTCCTTTCACTAAAGACTTCTGTCTGTTATTAACCATTTCTTCATACCAAATACCTAATTCAATATAATAATAATATATATAAGAAAAATAGTCATATAAAATATTAATGCTGAAATTGACTATTACACATTTCCATTAATCAAACTTTACTTTTTAAAATCTTAATTAAAAGTCAAAATTTTCAAAGAAATAATACGGTAATATGATGAATCTCCAGCTATAAATAATTATACTTTTTCTTGGAAACGTTTTCTCTCAATAAAGTAAATTTTTTTGCAGCTAAATTGATATTTATGTAATTCACATATTACATTTTAATTTATATTACATTATATAAATTTAAATAATTCTACAATTTAGCTAATATTTAAGATATTCATATATTTTATATTACATGTAAATATAATAAACTGATATATATATATATATAAATGAAAGTCATCAGAATAATTTTGATTATTGCACTGATCTATCTATGATCTTTCAGACGAACTTCTAATTGAAAGATAGGAATTCATCTTTTATAATTATAAACATTAAATATTTTTTACATTCCCAGGTTTCCTTATTAATACATTCTAATATTTACTTCATGTATCAACATGTAACTTTAAAAACTAATTACACACACTATTCAACAAAAAGGCTTTTTTTTCTTTCACAGGGATTAAATAAAAACGGAACCTCATTAAATTTTCTTCATTGAATTCAAATATGTGGTCGGATTTTCAATATCAAGGTTATCTAAGGTTTTTCATGACATGTTTTTAAAGATCTAAAAGAATTGATAGTTAAGAAACAATAATAAATATTCAGTTAATTCTGGCTTATCTAAAAACTTGCATATTTTTATTTTCCGATATATTTTGCATCAAGAGTGTCCCTCTTTATAGTCTAACAGAAGTCGGGAGCATACTGAAACTCCACTTGCTTTGGTACCTCTTATATATGGTAGCAATCTTCTGATGAAAATGCTCACCATGCTCCTCAGAGACAGCCCCAAGATGTTCAGGGAAAAAGTCTAAATGGTGGTCAAAGAGGGAATGTTTAAGGACAGGTTACATTCCATTCCTTTGTATGATGCCAGAAGATCACTATTTCCTTATAGCTTTTTTCTTTATTCCTGCCACAAAATCCATAACAAATATTTTTGGAATGATTTCTAGGCTGCATTTTTCAATGAATTTAACAGTTCCACAAAATGTTCATCATATGGTGTTATTAGTTTCATTTCTTATAAATATTCCTTCTTTCAATTTTGCAACACTTATTTTAGGAAATTTAGATTTCAGATGCATAAAAACAGCATATTTGTTGTCCATAACTTCTACAACATTTTTCATCAGCTACAGTTTTATATGTCTTTCTCTTCATAAATGCTACATCTTGTTGCAGGTCAAAGCTGTCTCTCCATGCTTTCTTCACCTAAAACTAGCCTGCTATCAATTCATCTCTAACAGTTTAGGGTTTTTTTTCCATACTATCTAACCATCTAATAAAGGGAATGGAGGAAAACTTTTTCAAGAGAGGAGCATTCCCCCCCCCCTCTTTCAGGTTTCTATCATATTTATAGATATGATGATTCTTGTGGGAAAAGGATCACCATATCTATAAATGTGGCCCAGTCATCTAATATTGGAAGCTTTAACTATTTTTATGATGTAGAGATCCTTATATTTTTTTACAGATTTCATGGTTTTATAAAATTCTCCATTTGTAATTTTCTTTTAGTGTGTGGTCCAAGAATTTTTCTCAAAATTTTTCTTATGGAAAATAGTAGTAAGTTTTTTTCTGAATAGATAAGCAACCAGCATTTACATCTATAAAGGGCCTTTTAAAGATTTATTTTGGTTTTATACTAATTAGTTTAGATTTGAGTTGACTTCCAAGTCCATAGATAAATTGTTTTTTTATTCAATTTTAATTTTGTTGTTGCTTGAAACTATTGTCCCCAGATATTTAAATTGCCTAACAGTCTCAAATATATAATTAGTTATCTTTAATAGAAATATGGTCATTGGTCTATTTGCTACTCACATAAATTTTATTTTACCTTCATTGATCGTTAAACCCATCTTTTCAGCTGCCTCATCAAGCAAGACAAATACCATCATCCAATATCAATATCATCAGCAAAAGCTAATAATTCAGTTGTCCTTTGAGTTTTATATGTAGGAGAGGTAAAAATAACTTTACAGGAACCACTAAAAGAGTATTTGATGCATTTTATGTCTTGGTTATTGGAATTAAAGATATGCATTTAGGCCACTGTTTCCTAATGTAATGAAACTTCCTATCTCTGTGTCCCATTCACACAAAAAACAGCAAAAATTTGTATATATAAGTTGCAAAACTTATAATAAAGCTATTACTTTAAAGCATTGAATATATTCCTCTTTTATTTAGTCCACTGAATTTTTTTTTAACAATAGTTTCATATTTACATGTTTCTTTCATATCACTAGAAAGCACCACAGGTATTGATGGTAATTCTTTTCCATTAGGCAGTTAATACACCCTTCAAACCAACTTTCATTGAGTTTATGAACAATGACCACTCATGAGGCTAGTATTGAAACAAAAAAAAACAGTACAAAACCACAACAGGAATAAAAACAGCAACCACCACATAGGTGTGGTTAAGTTTATTACAATATCAATTTATCCTGCATTTCCAAGTATCAAAGAAAAATATGGATCACATTCACAAATAAACTACACCAGCTGAAAAGAATCTGGTTCCATATTTGGATTAAACAAGTAAAATTACACAAGAATCACTATTTAGTTTTCTTGTGAAAAAAATTATGCTGACCAGTGTTATTATACTTTTAAAATTGGTAGAGATACAAGTATTGTCAAAACATATTCTTCTTATTTACCTTAATTTTCCATTTTATAAGAATTTGAATAATAAAATTATAGATGATATCACTTTATATTCTAGTCTTCTATAATCTGCCTATAGGTACATTTAGTTAATCAAAGTGACTAATTAATGAAGGTTTATAATAATTTTTACTAATTAATTGTCTATCAAAAAGTAATTAATGTATTTTGTTAAATAAATATAAAATTTATTTTATTTATTTCAGAAAAAATATTTTTTTTAAATTCGAAAAATTCGATATAAATATGTATAATACTTGTACTATCAACACAATACTGATGTACTAATCTGTCAAATTTTTTAAGTGTATTTTAAATTTGCCAAAAATACAACAAAAATGGCATTAACTGTTAATTTTTAAATGAACTAAATATAAGCAAACTCAGACAATAATAAAGTGTTATAGTCAAATTTACCATATGGAAAATAATTCAATAAACTGCCTGCATATAATTATCATTATATGCAGAAATTATATTAATTACAGTCAATTTTGATTTTGATCAAAATAACTTTCATTTCACAATGAATTAGTTAACACTTAAAAACGCTAAGATTTAAAAACCTTTTACAACAATAAAAAGGATTGAAAAACATGGAAATTGAAAAAATCGCTCTCAATTGGAAATTTTTTTCCTTAATTTTTAAACATTTCTGTAACAGATGATGAAAAAGGAAAATATGTAAAGTTGATAAAAGCAGATAAAAATGAAATTTTTTATAATATAAATTACAATTTTTTTTATAAAACAAAATGTGTTATTTTACCAATTAAAATAATCAAAAAAGAAAAATTTGTGGAACTGAAGCAGTAAAAAAGTAGCAAAAAATATATAACAATTTAGTGACACGTTGTTGTGAAATTGAATATTATAATTTATTATAGTTGTTTCTCAGGAAGAAGTATTTTGCAAGAAATATTTAAATATAAATTTTTAAGGAAAGCAGAAATATTGTATTGGTTTGCAAAAAGTTTTATAAATATCCTATTTAACAGTGCCCTTCCACAAAGCTAAGATACCTGAAGATTGCATAAAAATATTTTGTTTTTAAACAGTTAACTTTTATTTTGTTTTTAAATAAAAAGTCATCACACATTCTATAAATACAAATTTGTGAAAATATACCATATTGTAAATTTTTGAAAATGGAATGAATGAGGATTATAGCAAATGTTATTATTCATAAAGAAAGATAGTAGCCACATAGCTTATAAGCATTTTAATAACCTTTGCTATATGAACAAACATTAATGGTGATTATATGATCGATGACATAGTAATTTCTTCAACTACAGAAGTAATTTTGGTCAAGTAGCTAATGCAAAACTTGAGTATTTCTAAAGTTAAATATTCTATTCTTAATATTCAATAAAATCAGTTCTGAAATGCTTAATTGATAACTTTATAGAAGAGCACAAAACAGAGGTGGGATAGTGTACTTTTTTGAACAAAGGAGCAATAGTAACACATTTCTCTCACAAATTCTAAATATAATAACTTAAAAAAGCATTGAACTATTTGATGCCAACAATTCCTTCTAAAAATTCAAGAAATCAGTTTGTATTTCAGTGAAAGATAAAAGCAATTGCCATCTGCAACATCACATTTTCTTATCTTTTGATGAATAACAATTTACTTGGGATATGCAATAGTAGATGAAGATGATGATGATATATATATAGATGAAGATTATATCTTCTTATAGATGAAGACATGACACATAGGGGTGTAGTCTCTTCAGAATCCTTTTGATTACTAAAGAATAGAGAGATTTTTCAATTTTTTCTATACCAGCTTTCAGCAAATTCTCCATTCTAATTTTTTTTTCAAAGCAAATTTTGTTAAACTTTTTTAAAGGAAGATAAATTATCCAAGTTTTAAATAAAATGAATATTCAATTACACACCATCTACAAATAAATATTTGTAAAACCATGAAAATAAAGATATCTGTTCATGATCTACATCACACCTTCTGTACTTAAATATTGTGTAGGAAACATCATTGGTATTAGCCACATGCAAGAAACTACAAAATTCAGAACTACGTGACTTTGAGAAAGACATAATGGTTAGATATAATAGAAATGTGGCCAATACCTAAGGTTAAACATTCCAAAATTGCAAATTGCTTTTGTGATTAAGAAGTGGGAAGTGGGTGTTTGTTGTCATAATGAGCTATGATCCAGCAGACTCGCGAAATTAAGACCGACCAGTGCTATCCAAAGAGATTTAGAAAGATTGCAACAAATCAGTAACTCAGATACTTTAGTTGTCCAAACAAGCATCCTTGACTATTAATTTGATAAATACTATCAAACAAGAAGCACATTTGTTAGGTTTTCATGGTTGTGCTGCCCCCATAAGTAAATGATTACAATACCCAGCAGCAGTGCTCAGTTCAGCTAATCAGTGGTATGTTGAAATCCGACCACAGATGAGTCGATAAGTTCTCTAGAGTAATGAATCTAGGTTCAAGCACTATCAGTCAGATGGCAGAGTCTGCATTTGGCATATGACTGGAGAATGTCTTTTGTCAATAGCAAAGTTTGCCATAGGTGGAATTATATATATATGGTCTGGGTATGTTTCTTATGGTCTGGTCTGGGACCCCCAATCCAAATTCATAGTGGGCCCTATACTGACTCCTATTCTAGACAACAATGTGCTTCCTGCTCTGCAGAAATTTTATGGTTTGGATCATTGTTACTTCCAGGTTGACAATGTCACTTGCCATGTTGTGATGTTGATCATGGATTGGTATGCTGACATTGGGGTGATTTGATTGAGTCGACCTGCTCAAAGTAGACTTGAATCTTATTAAAAGAACTTCAGGGATGAATTGGATAGCCGAATTAAAGGGTGCAGCATTGGTGAAGGAACTTACATGTTTTCTCTAAGCAGAGTGGAAGATGGAAATATCACTATTATCATCCAAACACTTGAGGAAAGCATGTCTCAGAAAGTTAAGGTAGTATTACCTGACATGGAAGCTCTCCCAAATATTGAATAAATAGTTTATCTTTTTATTACAAGTCTCCAAAACCTTTTTAGTACATAGTGCAGCAAAAAAAGCTAGACTTATTATTTATTGAATCTTGGAGATAGTTTAATGACTATGAAAATGTAATTTGTGTAATCAAAAGAATATAAATCTGAGTGGCAGATAAAAGGCACATATTGCATACAAAAGTAAAAAAAAAAAAAAAAAAAAAAAAAAAAAAAAAAAAAAAAATTAAGACAAAAGGAACAACATTTATAGTAAAATGAATCTATAATATATGTAAGAGTATTTATAAAAGTATCTTTTTCTGGTTTGTTTACTTTTCCTTTTTAAATAATATAAATATCATAAATTTCAAAATCAAAAAAATAAAATCTTAAAATAGTTGATTTTAGGCATTACCCCATGAAAGATATATTTAGAATTCTCAGAAATTAAGTTTAAAATCAAAATAAAGGATAAAAAAAATAATTTTATAAAACTATTATTGAACTGTTACATATGCAATTACTATAAATTTTTAAATTAAAAAGTATCTGCATCATTGTATTTACATTAATATTAAACTTACCTTTATGTTCCATCCAAACCATTATAAAACCATTAGTATCACAAGATGTTAACTTTTGATAAGGCTCATTCCATTGTACAAAAGACACAGTACCTTAGAGACAAAGAAATTAAAAAATAAATATCTATGGATTTTTAAACATGTACCTTTTAGATATATATTTATATTTTAAAGATGATAATAAAACTTAACAGAAATTAATTTAAAAACTAAGAGTCTAGTACATAAAAACTATATGTAAAAGTACACAGAACATTTACATCAAAATTTAAAAATTCAAAATTTATTTAAAATTTAAATTTATTTTTTAAACCTTTAATTTAACATCAAAATATTTACACACTTCAGCTTTTGTAATCATAAATGAATAGAAATGTATTCTCATTTATGACTTTTGCTAACTTCATTTTTTAAAATATTTAAACTTATAATTGTTTTTAAATAGAATAATAATCAAAGATTTATAAATTATTAAATCATACTTTTAAATTTTAAAAGTCAGATTTGTCTAAAAAACTTAAATTTTTATAAATAATACTACAAAAAAAATTGTATTATTTATTTCATTTATTTCTTAAATAAACATTGAATTTACATTCTTGAACGAAAATGTTTTTAACACTGATAAATATACGTGAAACAAATTTTATTTTTAAGTAACTTTATGAAACTATGTTTTATATAAACAAAACCTTAAAATATAATATTATGGATCGAATATTATATTTTAAAATATCTTAAAAAGATATCTTCCATATATCAAATTAAGCATATATTTAAATAATAAGGCTATTAAACCCAAAATTTTAACAATTAAAATGATAATTTATAACACTATCTAATAATTTAACTTCTTTGCAATAACATACATGAAAAATATTTTTGAGTATATTTCAAACTGTTTTTGCAATTTATGATTGTTTAAACAAATTGTTGACATTTGTCACATCAAAAATACAACTTTATTAATAACTTTGTTTCATTTTCCAGCAGATATTACTACCATTGCATAACTTATGTAGTTTAATTAATAGAAAAAAACCAGTTAGAAAAAAACCAGACAATTTTTACAGAATAATTTTCAAAAATTTATAATCTTTAAACTTTCTTTTATCATGTTGTTGAATAAGACAAAAAATAAATATTTGATTACAACTATGATTTTTTTATAAATAATAATACATAATTTAAAGAAAATGAACATTTTTAATTTATATAAAAATCACTTACTTATTATTTTTAATTCATTTGTTTATTTTTTAAAATGAATAAAATAAAATTTAGTAACAGCTTTATACTAATCTGAAAAATTAGATGAAATTGAACAATACCTGTATGTCCTTCTAAGCTTTGATTTGTTGATAAACTTGATGAACTAACAACACTGGCAGTAATTTCTCTACCTATATGATTGAGGTAATTCATTTACTTAAATTAAATATAAGATAAATAAAATGCATGTTTTAATATAATTGTTTACTGAATATGGGTTTATAATGTTTGATGTTGGTAAAATAAATAAGATGAATAAGAAAAAATATTTTATTAAGTAAGATGAATACATAAAAACATTTTATTAACTTATACTATAAAACTCTGAGTGCATACCATTTCCTCACATTTAAAACATCATTCTGCACCTTTCTGATTCAATTAGTAATTTACTTAAAACAAATGTTTGTCATAATGAGAAAGAAAATTGTAATTTAAAAACTTAAATCTTTATATAATGTAAGCATCTAGGTTTTGCCTTATGGTTTTTATTCTATCGAATATTTTCAGCTCTATTTACATAGAAATTTTTTTTAACAGAATTAACTTTATAACAATAAGAAAAATATTCCACTTTCAAATATTATCTTATAATGATATCTGATTATACTATATTTAAATTGCATTATCAGGAAAATCTTGAGTCGAAGTAATCAAACCAATATTTTAAAGACTGGTTTTACTTGTCACTCAATGGTCATTTTAGATATGAGAACTAAATAGACCAGGTTTTACAATTTAAAGTTTATTCTAAGCCACAGCAAATGTCCAAGTCAGAGAAGGAAATCAAAGCTAAGAACTACTGAACTGAGGGATAAAGAGCAAACCATTTGGCTGCTAGCTTTGCCCAAATTATTTTACCTTTTAATTATTTTACCAAATTATTTTACCTTTTAACAAACTCTATTAAAAAAAAAAAAAAACAATTCGAAACATGAAGTCAGATATAATTTTTCAAAGATGCATAAAAATAATTTTTATTATTTTTTCAAATAATATTTATTTTAAGTTTCATTTATAACTTAATCTGACTTCCAAATGAATTACATAGCTAAATTTATTCTTGCAAATGGCTATATATAAAAAAATATGTTATATTTTATGAAAATTTGCATAAAAAAATCACATGATACACAAGATAAATTAATTCATTGATCAAGTAAAATTTGAAATAATTAAGTTGTATTATATGAATAGTTTTAATTACAAAGTTGGAATATTTGCATACATGAAATTCTAAAAAAATAAAATAAACAAATAGATAAAAATAAATAAAAACAATAAAAACATTTATTTTTAAAGAATACATTATTACTTATATTTATTGTCTGTGAAAAATTCTGGTCTTTTTCAATGCATTAGCATGTCATAAGCTTAAGGTTTAACAAAAATGTTAAAACTAAAAAAAAAAAAAATAAATAAATAAAATGAAATTTTTTTGTTTGCCAACTTGTCAATACAGCCAACTAACTGCATTATTTTCCAGAAACATGTTACTGTTATGTATTATCTTTACAATGACTAATGCGTATAGTTCAGAAAAGAGCCTATGTAAATGAATTGATTGAGTAGAAGTACAGTATTTTTTTCCAAAAAGGATAGAAATTAAGCAAGAAATTTTTAAAAAAATTCATTATAGTTAATCAGCCAAAACAATTTTCACTATTATGAAAACCAAAATTACATTATAATTATCAATTTGACTACAGGGAGATTATACTTTTCCCCACAGAAAGATTTAGATAAAGATACTTTAAATAAGTTTATAAAAATCCTAGTAATATATCTTAACATATAGCATCTATAATGTGAGACATCTTTTACAAGTCTGGAATAAGAACATATTCTCCATAAATAACTTATTTTAGGAACTATGAAGCATATTATATTACATATCACATTCACATATTTGCAGTTTCCAATTTACTAACTTTATTTGAAAACACATTGAAAAAGATCACCTGAAAATCTGAAATAAATACTAATGGCAGCAACTTTAGAAAAACTGTGGAAGTGCTTGGCATTTCCAGATGACATATTACTGGTGGCCAGAAGCAAAATAAATTTAATACAGGCATTTGAAGCTATTAAAAAGGAGGTAAAACTAGTCAACCTTGTTATTAATTGGAATAAAAGTAAATGTATTCCAGATATAAAAATACTTTCGACCCAACCTGAATTTTTATTGAAGCTTTTTTAAGTTTAAAACAGTTGAATTTATTTATCTAGAATTTTTGTATAACAGATCCAATGAAATCCTGCTAAAGATTAAGAGACTTAAAGTTGCAAAAAATAATGCCTTTTATGGATTAAGGAATTTACTAAGATCGAGCTTTTTATCTATAAATATGAAGCTGTCACTATATAAGTTCATTATTCGTCCTGTGCCAACTTATGCTTCAGAAACATGGACCATGATTATCAGAGAGGAAAGGTTGTTAGGTATCTTTGAATGCCAAGTCCTAAGTAATGTTTCTGATGGAATTCAAGAAAATGATATCTAGTGTAGAAGATGCAACACTGAATTACATATAATGTTCAAAGAGCAAGATGTTGTTCCTATATAAAAATAACATTTGTAAACCAACTCAAATGGGTTGGATATACCAACCATGTGAGTAACAATAAATTAAAGGAAATCTAGACCATATAACACAAGAAGAAGAGAAAGACTTAAACTTTAATGGGTAGATGCAGTAGAAGAGGACTGTCTGATTCTCAAAACAAAAAAATCGGAAGAGTTTAGCAGCTAGTAGAGGTGGTTGGAAGTATTTGGTTCAGAAGACATTAGCCCATCCAAGTCTGTCACACCATGAATGATGATGAATTTACTAATATGTTTGATTTTAAATTTCTTAAATCTTTCAAATTTTATTTCAAATATATTGAAAAAATAATTTACGTACAAATAAATGTTTCATTTTTATTAGAGTTTGAAATTTTTTAAAATAAATTTCATTTCAAAATAGATAATTTTTAAAAATTTTTAAAATGAATTTAAAAAACATTAAAACTAAACTAATTATGAGTTTAATCCTTGACAAATGTAATGCTCAGTTTTAAAATTATAAAAAGTATGTTAAGAAAGTTCCTATATTTTTCTGTTTATAAACAAATGTATTGGAAAGAAATAAGTCCTTAAATTACATTTTAACATTTTCTTTTTAACTTTTATAAATGATATTAAAAAAAACATTTTTTATAAATAAGTTAAAATTTTTCAAAGACTTCCCTTTTTTTGAAAGCATCATAGCTTCAGTATAAAACATTTGAATTCGCTTTATGAAAAAAAAAATCACATTGAGAGCTGGTAATATAATTATAACTTTACTTACATAGAATTGACATAACTTTCCCACTCGTCAACTATTATTTAGAAATTATTATCTTAAAATAGTCTCCAAATATGTAAAACTATGTAGAAAAACCAGAAAAACCAACAAGCTAACTAAAAAATTAGTAAAAATTTCTAAAAGAAAATTAAAATATTTTTTGATAAACTGCAAGCTTTTTATCAAAAATTCATTGAAAATCAGACATAGTTAAAAGTCAAGTATAAAGATTTTGAAACAGGAATAATAAGTAATGACAAAAATATATGGATACAACTGCTAGCATGCATCAACAAATTGTTTCTGTTGAGAGAAAATATTAGTTAGATTAATTAATCTTTTATATAAATGTACATGATAAACTCAATAAAAATAATTGACATTTTTACTTCAATAGACTATAATTTTCAACTATTTATAATGCTTTTATAATTAAGTAACAAAATGCAAGATTACTTTTTATATAAGCCATTAAATTTTTAAATTTTAAGACATCTCATTAACGATTATATCCTATAGGAATTACAGTATTCGTCAGAATTTATCCAAACCATAATCCAAGATTCACCAAGACCTAGTTTTAGTAACATATTCTCCAGAGGCTTAAGTCCTTAATTTAAACCTAGCCACTATTGAGCAACTAGAGATAAGTGTTATATTTCCACTTTTTGCAAGCATATTTGTGAGAGTAAGTGATTGAAGAGTGTTTTATATTTTCCACCTTGCAACATATGAATTTTTGTCCACTATCTATAAGAAATCTGTCAGAAAGGGAATATATAGTGGATATATAAATGTTTTACAATAACTTAATTCTAATAAGCTATACACTAATTTGTTCAAGTCACATAAACTACACCATACAAAGTTTCAAATTTGTTGTTTTAAAAAATGTTTTATGAATTTATGCTTCTATTTCCTATATAAATGAATATTACTTTTGATGTGTTTGCAGTGCAGATTAGATATATATTAATTATATGATATATATTAACATATTATTAATTATATGTTGCACATTAATAAAAATAGATATATATATGCAATGAAAGAGCTTATTCACTTTTCATATCATTTCAAAGATATTTATATTCATGAGCAATTTTAATGGTCCTCCAATCTAAGTGCTGTGCATATTTAGCTGAATCTACAACAACCAAACAATGATTTTACTAATAAACATCAATGAAACTGATAAACAGTAGTTAATACATTAGATACAGTTAGAAAATAAAGTGAATGCTCACAATCTTTTTGATTTTAAAACTATTCTTTACACCTATAAAAATATTAATTTTTTTCTTTCATAGTTTTTAGAAGTGAGAGTACGGATTTCAGCAATTTTAAAAATGATCTTAGCTTAAGTGCTTCCTTGAAAAGAAAAGTGATACATGAAAGCATCTAATGAAACAAAAACCTTTACTGGATGCCAAGTGATCAAAGCTCTTTCCATTATTGTTTTTATTAAAACAAGTATGAGACTTTAACAGTAAGATATCCAGCTTGTCAATTAATCATTGATTGAAGTTAATGATACTGATAATTTAATAAGTGAATATTTTTTCCTTGAATCTGAAAGAATCAATGAAATACTTTACTATTAAAGACATTTTTGTCGTTGCATTTAATTCATTAACACCTCTGATTTCATTTACCTTATGGCACAAAACATATTCCTTAATTTTTTACTCATAGAATTATCAAAGGATAAATGATTAAGTCTTCACACTTATCAGTTTTGTAGCTAAAGGATTAAAAAAAATGCAAATTTTCAAAATTCCTCCTTCAATGATATAACATTTTTATAAAATTATTTTAGAATTTACTTATAATGAAAGTAAAAAATTAATCTACATAGAAAGAAAAGTAACTGATGAGCTTAATAAACAGTAAATTATTAACATTTCTTCATAAATTTATAACTGCCTCAACATGGATGAATAATGTTTAATTTTATGTGTTAAAGAAAACAGCTTGATGAGTATTCATTTTTTTAAAAGCAACTTCAACAGTTCTTTATTTTCTTCTTTTTTTACATTAATAACTAAATGAATATTAATAATTAAGCTAACTGTATAGAAACAAAATGTGTTTGAAGTATATATATGGCAGAATGTAAGTTATGACTTGTTTATCCCTATAAGGATACTTTTATCTACATATATGGCTCAATAGTAATGACATAATTTTTAATGAATAACTAGTCATGCCTCAACTTGAATATATTCGAAAATTTTTTAGCTTTATTAGGCATTATATTCATAAAATTAGATCTTAAAGATCGAAAGATTTTTTTAGGAATGGAAAAAATTTAACCACAACACTTTTAAGAAACAGAAAATGTATCCTTTTTATTTTTATGTAGATTGAATTTTATGGAAAATTTATAAAAATAATAAATTCTTAAATTCAGATTTAGGCTTTGCCAACATTCATATTTGAACATTAATACAATAAAAGTTAAAACCACAAAATATATAGAGAAAAATTAACTGTCTGCCATTTTTACTGATACTACACTTACATGCATTTAAGAGAAATAAAGGTATTAGCCTTTGATATTCAAAAAGGTTAAAGTGTTTAAAAATACTGTCAATAATATGAGAAGTTAAAGATACTGAAATTATATTTCCAAATAAAAGGATTGTAAATGAATAAGATAGCTATGACAACCTCTGGCAGATTTGGATATTCACTAGCTAAAATAGTTCAATTTAGCCAAGGAAAAATCAGCAATACTTTGAAAAATAATACATGATGTACAACTAAAAGTAGTTATTTTTGTTTGGAAAAACAAAAATAACTACCTTTAGTTGTTATAAAATTTAAACTTCTCTCATTCAGTTTAATTCTTCCTTGTTGCAATAATCTTCATATATATAATGAGTATTATACCTAAGGATTTCTTTTAGTGAATAAACATTAGCACATTTATGAACATATTTTCAATATGTCTTACCTGTCATTTATTTTCAAGTAATATTTAATTAGTAATAAGTAATAATAATTTTAATTTTTAGTTTAAGAAAAATGTAATTTCAGCATTTTTCTTTAATTAGTGTGCTATATAATATATGGTATCGGTGCTATGACACAGACATAGATCGATTTAGCAGCTGTGATAATAAGAGTGATGCAATTTATAATTCAATTTAGATTCAAACATTAATTTAATCAAAACAAATTTCATTTATTTTGATGAAACATTTCTATGCAGTTTTAATTTATTTTAAGGCATTTTTTTTAAATGTGGCAATAGTACCAATCAGATTTTATATGCTCTTTTTCTTTTGAAAATTATAATTGTGATAAGCAGAAAAACTATTTTTACACAATGTTTAATGCCATATTGATGATGTAATAATTGCAGAACATAATAAAGATATAAAAATTTGCAGTTGTTAAAGCTTTTATATAAGTATTCCTAATACTACAAATAAATACATGTAACTTTGCAGTTGTTAAAAATTTTGTATAAGTATTCTTAGAGCTAGGTAATTTTGCAATGGCACACCTCAATTTTATATAATTTTCAAGAAGCACACACAATTTTTAAATTAAAATAATCATGTTTAACATAAAGTTTTGTAAATGTTGGTAAAAATAAAATTAATAAATGCATACACACTAAAATGAAATATTTAATAATTTACTATACATGAACTTACACTGATTACTTTATACTTTTTTACATTTGAAAAGAAAGCAAAAATCAAAAACATTTTATTTGACAGAGAATCATTTCTCTTCAAATCTATTTAAATTTCTGATGATCATCATAAACTGCATAATGATAAAGAAAATTTCCCTAATTACTTCTGTTCTTTTACATATAACAATTCAGAATTTTAAATTATATTTCTTTAGTAAGTAATGCTATCATGTAGGGCTAATGAATGCAGTTTTGGAAAATGTACAATTTCCATTTAAAACAATTTTTCTATCCATAGTTTAATTTTCCTTTATTAATACGTATTAAAATAAAATTTTGTTTTTATCTAGTAAAACTTTTCTAGTTAGTTTTGATTGCTGATAAATTTAATTTACTTCTGGGGTCAATTCAAGATGAAGTTCTTTTCTGATCTCAACTCATAACTTGTAATCATAAATATCCAAAACTTTCCAATAGTTATCATAAATATCATATAATATTACAGAAAAATCCAAAAATTTCATTTATTTTTTTCAATATTTTTAATAGTAATCAAGAACAATTTTTATAGCAGGAGTGGGCATTAAGGGAACCCAGATCAACTTGTAGACTGTCAACACATTTTGCGATGATTGTCATATACTAATTTTTATGATTCCCATGCCTAAAAATATACTTGTTTAACCCCTGATAATGCTTGAAGGTGATCATGAGACAAATAAAAAATTAAAAGTAGCTTATGATCCAGAAATGTCAGTCCCCTCCTCGCTATCATATAGAATGTGCTGAATTCTCACTGTTATACAGTTTCTTATTAATATTAATAAAACATAAAAAAAATTTTTTTATTTTATTTTTTTCTACATTCATAAATAACTTTCTAGAAAGGAGGGATTTTATTAAACAATGATAAATAACATTTAATTGGCTAAATGAATTCAAGTTTAAATGTGGTGTAAGAGACTACACAATTCTAAATAACCCTTTTTACAATATACTTTATGCTAAATTTATAGCTCATGTTTAAATCAAGCTCAAGTTAAAAATTAATTCAAGTTTAAATGGTGAAAGTGACAGCACAATTCTAAATACTTTTTTTTTTTTTTTTTTACCATACACTTTACACTGACTTTAAAATCAAAAATAAGTACATCAAAGCTTACTTTTTCATTTGAACTCTTTCAAGAAGCATAGTTTTTACACTTTTATTTAAAAAGTTTTCAAATAGTTCTATTTTTATTTATGATTGGTCAATGGAAAAAATAAAATATTTCTTAAAAATAAAATATAAAGGTAGGGAACAGTGGGTGACTAGACCCGTCGCCCACAACAAGGCTGAAAACCGCTACTCATTTAACATTACCCGATAGCCACTTGTGAACCAAGTCACATATGTACAAGTAGCATTATCCACGTTACATGACCACAAATCTATTTATAGGGTGGGAGACATTCATCCATCATCTCAGAAGAAATGACAAAGATACAGAGAGAGAGAGAGAGAAAGGAAACGTCTATGCCCATACAGGGATTCAAACCTGGGACTAACAGTCCAGGATCAGGAATGCTAACAACTCAGCCATTGGCCGGCAGAAAAATCAAATAAAAAGTAAATAAATAAATGAACTAGAAAAGTAAATAACTTTTAATGAAAATTCAATACTTTTGAGACACATTTAAGTTTTTCTAGGGGACATGGAAAACGCAACATATTATTGAGTTTCATTGTTTCAAAGTATTAAATATGGTAAGTTAAACTATAGTAACTTAAAAAATATGAGAACATAAAACTTACGTGATTCCAATTTCAGAACTTTTAGCACACCTCCTTCTCCACCACATGCAATATAACCATGAGTTTTATTCCATGCAATAGATTTCATGTTAATGCTTTTCGGCAAAGCAATCTTGAAAAATAAATAAAACAAAATAGAAATATGACTCATCATTAAAAACAGACATTAGTTTGAATTATAAATCACTTCTTACCAAAACTGAGCAATTTAGAATACATCTCTAACAATAATAATAAATATTAGGTTAAAATAACAATCACACATCCAATTATTGCACAATTTTTGTATACAAATAAATTTTAAATATGAAATGTAGAAAAATAATTTTCTCTAAAATATATGCTCATGTGATAAAGTAATATATTGCTGACATCTGGTATTGTGACAATACCAGATGTTACATTTCATACAAATAAAATAAATATGGTAAAATTAAACAGGAAAATCAAGACTTATGAAAATGTTATATTTCTAATCTCTAACATCTAAACTTTTAGAAAAAACATCTTAGTAGAATTTTTTAACAACTTCAGAGTTTATGAAAAGGAAACACACCCACTCAATAATCTAATAATAAGTTTAAAATTAAGAGTTTATAATTTTAAAAGATGAAAATCAGGTAAAAAGTTATTTTTAATCGATTATAGTATAATAAGTATGAATATTAAAAGCTAAATTTACTGCTCAAAATAGAAAACATTCCAAGTATACTTAAAACCATTATCAATGAGAGTTTTTTGGTTTAAAAATATATTTTCTAATATACTAATATGGTTACAAACATCAAATTAAATTTTCTGTAGGGTAACACACTACAAATGATACTTTTCTGGGAGAAAAAATGGTTATTTAAAAATTTTAAGTGATAAAAGTGTGTAGCTAATACTACTTGAATAAAAGAATAATGGTTTTCTTTTACTAAATTAGAAGATAACTTATAGATTAACATTTATAGCACACAATTTTAAAAAAATTACAAACAAAATGTAAGTCAATTTTTTCTTAAACTCTCATGAATACGTTTAAGATAGCCCCACACATTTTTTTTCTAATAAAGTCTTACCACTCCTATTAGTTGTACAAAATGTGTTTTGCTGCTTTGATCTTATTTAAAAGAAATAAAATTATCCAAGACATATTAATTTCACATTTTCTAAAAGTTTGTAAATAGAAAATAGTTTATAAAAAGTTTTGTCCTGCATAAAACCATTAGATCCTACTTATTCAGACTGTCAACACAATTTTTTAAAAAATAGACTGCAGCTAAAAGAATGATCATTTAAAGTTGTAAGGGAAAAACTAAACATGAAAAATAGAATTAGTATCTAAGTAAATTTTTTCTGAATAATTTGAAGAGAAAAATTGCTCAAAATATTGCAAACATTCAATGTATTCATTAAATCTTTTCTGATCAACTGTATCAATAAAAAATATCTTATATATTTATAATTTAAACTAAAATATCTTATCCTAACAGATAGAAAACATAATCAAATTTAACTTTTCAATTAGCTTAGCACAGTATTAAATGTATAATTGAGATTTTAACTGTGCAATCAAGTGATAAACTCATTATTTTAGTCAATAACTTAGTGAAAGCACTAAATGGTGACAAACACATTGCATAAAAATATTGTAAGCATTCTAATAATGACTTTTTCTCATTTTCGATAAAATTTCTTAAAAATATTTAAGTGCTATTCAATTAGATTTTTCATATAGTCTACAATGCTTAGTCGGTTAGGGCATCGTTCTTATTATTGAAAAGTAGTGAGTGAGAATCTTGACTTGAAGATCTGTCACATTCACTAAATGCAGCTGGGTCACATTAGATTAGTCATGGTCCCAACATTGTCCAAGTGAAATGATATATTCAATGTTATAAAAAAAAAGTTTTAACTAAAAAAACAAAGCCTTTATTATGTTTTATTAGAGCTGTTAAGAATAGAATTTGAAATCAATCTACCACATCATAATTTAGTAACAAACTTTGAAGATATCAAACAGTTATCTTTAACTAAGGTTGGGAATTTGATGGGTCAATTTGAGATAATCTCTTGATCCCAAAATCTATTTAAATAAGGATCTATGATTTAGAGTAAAACTATTACAAATATTTATGTTCAAAGTGTGAGGCAGATATAAAAACAATATATTAATGTTTAAAGCTCTTTAACTAAGGAATTGCTTCTAAAATCAAACATAAAAGGAAAGTTTAATAAAAAATAAATAGCAGGATAGTGTAAATTTATATTTTGAAAAGTCTAACAATTCATTTATAGCTTTGATTAAGTTCTCTTTATTAACAAAACTGAAATAATTTTATTTTTAGAAAATTCACACATGATAAGCTGATTTAATTAAATTAATACAAAAGACAAAAATTAAACAAAAATAAACTTAAAAAATTTAATAATTATAGATAAAACAAAGATGCTTTCACAGTATATTAAGTACTTGTTAAATAATCATTTAAAGAACAGATATTCAAATACATTCAAAACTGACAAATAGTAATATTACCACTAAAAATGAACATATTATCTACTTTTTACTAATTTCAAATAAATGCAATTGATATGCTATAGTTTAAATAAAATATAACCTTACATAATGAGCTATAAATAATTTTCACTGATTTAAGATGAATAAAATTACTAACGAAAATTAAAGACTTTTAAAGACAAATATTATTTAAGTTCAATGATTATGAAAGAAAAGAAATTTCAGATTACTTTTATGCATAGAAAGTTAAAATAATATGAAATCACAACAACTATTTAGTGGAACAAACAAAATATAACAATAAATTAACTTAATGTCAAAATTTTGGATGGAAAACAAAGCAATAAAAAGTATATAATTTAAAAGCAAATAAGTGAAATTTATTCAAGTCACAATTTATACTTCAATTGAGCTGAAATAGTTTTGATTAATGAAAAATTTTAATTACGTGAGAGAAGTAAGTTAAAGAACAAAGAATAGAAAAGGAAGCAGAAAAATCGCTTAGAGAAAATGCACACAAAAATATAAATTTACATACTTTTTTACTCATATAGCACTGCATGATTGGATTCTTAATCAAAAATATTTTCCTATTTGGAGTTAATTACAAGAGCACTTAATAACCTTTAACAATATATACACCTGTTATCTCTGTCAACTAAACCATTCAAAATTTAAATATTAACTTATGAAAAGGATTAATTAAGTAAAGATTTCAATCTAACAAGAATTATATAAAACAGACTTGAAGAATGATTCAAAATGTAAATTTATTTTATATGGGTAGTTCTTTTTTTCATAATTTTTCTGAACTTCCTTTGTCATTTTTCAAATACACTGTTTACAAGTAATGCTCTATATCACTAAGGTAACAGTGACAGTTACGAGCACAACAAAAGAAAGGAATATTTTACTTAATATTACTTGTTGAGAGACAAATATAATACAAAAACTGATAAAAACATAAAATATTGATCTTGACTAATTTATAACTGAATTTAAAACCATGTGGTAACAACCAAATAAAATGTGCTGCGTATACACTTCGTGTTAAGAAATGTTGACAGATGCATGAACTAATACCGTTTACCTGATGAATTTACAGATGACAACTATATAAAAACGTTGAAATTTTGTGAATTTCTTAGTTTTCTGAAACTTTTCACTACGAAAGTAGTTCTAGCTTTGTGGAAATCATTCCTTTTATTATTTATTCATGATATATTTAAGGTTATTTAATCCATTAAGATAATTCGTAAAACTGTTTGTTAAGACCCTCATTATGATATAGATGGCGCTCTCACTGACCCATTTGAGCGAGTTGTTTGTGTAAATTTGTAAGAAAGTAACTGCATCAGTGAAAGGTGACAGACGAGCCTGCCGTTTGGTCTTCCTTTATTCCTTTTTAATGTTGCATTAAAAAAATGTTGTTTTGTTAAGATACAGTCCATTTAAATTCTTTAGTTAGTAGGACTGCTCATATACTATTGAAAAATAGAAATAATTATAATGTTTCCAAATTAAACAAAAATCAATTGCCGTAAAGAGTATCTTATGCTAGTTAATGATGGTTTAAACTTTAAGTATTAAGTAAAGACTGGCCACGGAAAGAATAGCAGCAGAAAGAAATTTTAAAAAGTTTAAATATACTATTAGCTATAGAAAATTTAACACCAAAATGAACAAGATATAAAGGGCAGTTTTTTGCAAGGTTACATACTCTATTCCTGTTAATTAAATGATATTCACTTTTATTATGTGAGAAAAAAATTATATAATCAATAAAGAGTGTTGCCTCAATGCCTTCCAATGACAGCTAAATATTAGTAATTTAAATGTGAATATTCAGAACTTTCTGTAAAATACACGGGCGTTCAACATTAAAATAAATTACATATTTTGTCGAATTTCTTGAGAAGAACTGAACGAAATGTAAAATCACTACTTCAAGGCAAATATACAAATCATATAAGTCAAATACGTAAGCGTACATGTATGTGCGAGTGGGTGCATTACAATGCACGTTTTTCATTCATTAGCAGACCTCGCTGAATTTCTTAGTGTTTTCGCGAAGTAATCGATTAATTTTAAATTGTAATAGTAACAATGAGTAATCACCAAGTTCAAATGAAGGAATGATTTTGTAAATTGTAGAGGGGTTCAAAGCAGGCCAATCTCAAGTCCTGATTTGTGAAGAGTTCAATTTAACGACGACAGTCATGTCCAACTTATTGAAAACAGTCCAGGAGACCAGACTCATTGGGAAAAAGCCTATAGAAGATTAACCAAGATCCACACGACCTGAAATTATAGGCATTTGTCTATTCTAGCGAAGAGAACAGGAATACTACAGTTTCTCAACTCTCTCGAGACGTTCATACGGCCACAGGAACCAGAGTTTAAAGAGAACTTCATCAGAGTGTGTTATTTGTACAAGGACCTGCGATTTGATGCCCCTCATTTCTATGCAAAGGAAAGTCCGTTTAACATGGCGCAAAGAGTATAGAGATTGGAATATGGATCAATGGAAGGCCGTTCTTTTCACTGATGAGTCTCGGCTCAGCCTAACACCAAATTTCTTCCGTATGTTCATCATGGAGAAAACCAGGGACTCACTACCTATTCTCCAATGTCATTTAAATCGACCATTATGGTGGTAGAATTTTAATGGTCGGTTCAGACATCATGTTAAATGGCTGCACAGCCCTCCGTGTTTTTGACAAAAACACGGACTGATGTGAAGAGGTCTTAAAACTCTATGGTCACCTCTTCAGGGTGCATTTGGCACTCAGTTTGTTTTAATGGATGGTAGCGTGAAGCCATGTAGAGCTTTTTTGGTCAACGAATTTCTAAAAGTGATGATATTCGCCAGATGGATTGGTCAAGCTGATTACCAGACAACAACCCTGTTCAGCATGTCTAAGATGCTCCGGGGAGTGCCATTGCAACTCGCAATTCCCTTCCGAGAACCATTCAGGGCTGAAAAATAGCATAGCTGAATGAGTGAGACCAATTGCCAAAGGAAACACTTAACTGCCTGATTTCAAATTTGAAATAACGCTGCCCGACCTACGTAACTTAAGAATGGACGATACCTTCCATTAATCTATTTTCTGGTTCTATTCTGCCACCACTATTGCATGCTTTCACACTCTAGTGAGTGTTACGCACGATCATGCATGTATTTTAAAACCGTTGTGTGGTTATTTCTATTGCAATGACTCAAGGTATGTACATATTATATTTCATTAAAATTGGTCTAGTAGTTCTGGAGATAATTGACTAAATCTAAAAATTTTCTTAATTTAAACAGCAGTGTATTTTAATCCCCCTTTTTGTCAACCAGGTTTTTAATGTTGATTACAATGCCAATTCTCTTTAACACTAATAATGTAGGTGAAGTGAAGTTGTATGAATGTACTTAGTTCCTAAAGTATTCGCTAACGATCGGAAAAAGTGCTACATAAATTGTCATCCTTATTACAGTCAGTCGAAAAAATGTGTGTGCACCGGAACCCATTCGAACTTCGTTCGCATCGGAAGAAAATGGACATTTGAAATATTCCGAAATGGATTTACGCGGCATTCCAATTTGAACGAGTAAAATCCGAATGAATTTTACTTAATCGAGTAATATTGAATTCGGGAACATAAAACAAATGAAACCATCACGAAAATCGAGATATCACGTACTTGGGAAATAAAATTCTCACAAGCATTGCAAGATGTGCCTTCCGTCAAGCCGGAAATAAATCCATTAGCCCGTCTGACACCAGATGTTCTTTAGCCCTTGTTTGGAAAAAAGTACGAAATATATTTCATGTTTTATTTTCCATATTTCGTATTACCAAATTTTAAAATTTTTTGGTTTATAAGATGCTTTTGCATTTCGTTCGAGCTTCAGTTTGAAGACAAGCCGCACGGAGGATATATGAGCCACAGTTCATGAAATCGTAATATCTAAATTTTGTTTTTCTTTCCCTAATAAAGCGTGTGTTCACGAATCTTTACTATCGAACTGTCTTACAGCTATGGTTTTCGTTTTATTTTATTCACGGAGCAGCCGTCTCGTATAATAATAAAGGGAAAATCTCCGACAGCTTAAGGCCGCGATCGAAAAAATTTGCATGATCATGGACATGGAAGGCTTCCTCCACGTAGGAAATTTCTTGTGTCGAGAGCTCAGGTTGATCAAAGCCACCAACGAAATTCCAGTGCCGTACGGATTTTGATTCGACCTTCGTCACATTCATCAAAGTCCGAAATATTTGCGTACCGCAAAGTATTGCAGCAAACAGATTCACGGACTGAGATTTCGAACCAACTTCAGAGAACGGGACGTGAGATCTTTAAACGAGTTCGAAGACATCATCGAAACATTTTACAATGGAGCAAAAGAGACGTGAATAAAAACGTCGTGACATACAAAGGCGGTTGATATGAAAAGGAATTATTGGACTCTTTAAATATTCCAAATGTAAATTTGCAAATCCACTGTTTTCCGAAATTCAATGAGTTGGTGACCCAAAACGGCAATGCAAATGGCACATGGAGATTTCGGAACCAGAAAAACATCATTGTCATTTTACAATGGTCGAAGTTTTCATTTTCAACAGGTTCGTTCAAAACGAATCGGTTGTGACAAACATAATGCTTTGTTACTCGATAAAAAATAATTTTCTACAACTAAGTTTTAACGTACGACGTTGAAGCAAGAGTCAAACATTTTCATGTTGATAACAACTTCCGGCTCGTCTTGTATACAAGGAAGAGCCCAAACGGACGCTTGTCATATTTTGTTCTCAGCTTTCAAAGAGTATCCCTCCTTTCCATCTTCTTCTTACGAAAACGAGTTTCGGTACAAATTATGTTTCAAGACTGTAGACCAGGGTGGCCAAGACGTCGACCGCGGTCGACTAGTAGACCGCGAAGACATTTAGGTAGCCCACGCAACCAATCCGAAAATGACCTCGAATATTAACAATTTATTTTATGACTTATGACATAGAATCAATGAATTATTTAACATAAAAATTTACTACAGTCTACGCTTTAAAACCAAAACAAACTGTGCAAAGATTTAGGATTTAAAGATTTATGATTAAAGTTTTACGATTTATATAAAACCTAAAACGAACATGATGAGCGCAATTAAAACATTAAAAAAAAAAAAAAAAAAAAAAAAAAAAAAAAAAAAAAAAAAAAAAAACAGTAGAAAGGTATGCATCTCAATTAAGAAAACATGAATTGAGAAGCTTCAAAAACATGGAGGAAGAGTGCATCCGAAATCCAAACCAAGACTTCAAAGTTTTCGCTTAATACTTACTTGTTTTGTTTGAAGAATTTGAAAAAAGATTCACTGACTTAATTAGGTTGAAAGAAATGCTCAATTTTATGATATTTCCATTTAATGAAAATATCAACATGGATGTATCTGAAAAAATAGGACATTTAATAGATATCCCATAAGTCACGGTCGAGGAAGAAATTTTTAAATTAAGATGCTATATATTTTTTAAATCCAGAGAATATTTAGCGATACTGATTTTTGGAAATTAATTTCTGAGGAAACGTTTCCAAATATTTACAAATTGATTTGTATTTAAAATCATACTTTGGATCGAGGTATCTTTGGGAATCTGCTTTTTCAGCGATGAACAAAAAACAAACATTGGTCGCATTTGACAGATGAACATTTAATTTCGTGTTTATGCATTGCAATAAGTTCGTACCAGCCACAATATGATAAACTTGTCGCAGATATACAGTGCCAAATTTCAACTAAACGAAGCGAATAGGATGGTCAGATTTTGGTATATGAATACTTTGATTATTTTCGTCGGTAAATTTTTATTTTGTAAAAATTAATAGTAAGTTTTTTTTAGAAAAATTACATAAATTACTATTTTTTCTTTGTTACCGAAAATAAACATGTACGTTAATTTAGCTCTGCCATTGGTAGACCGCCTTCGATTTTTTAAACGTGGAGTAGATCCCGAATCCCAAAAGTTTGACCACCCCTGCTATAGACCATTCAAAACGACAAGAGCGAAACAATTGCTAGTGAATTGCAATTCATTAGCGTTGTTCACGAATCTAAGATATCGTTCTTGTCTGGATTGACGTCTTTCGAACTGCCAAAGATAAGTGATAGTAACGTGAACAGATTCGTTGTACCATCACATGAAATTTGAAACTTCTTAAAAGAATATTTAGTCCTAGAAGGAACAAGAATTGCAAGCGATCAGCTATGGACATTAAGCTATTTGCGAAGCTTTATTCCAACTGTCCAATATTTTCCGAAACACATAATTGTAGAACTCTTAAAATTCGACTAGTCAGCCTGTTGAAATGATTAGCCTTTTAGCCATCGTTATAAATTTGAAGGGGTAAAAAAAATGGTAGAGAGTGGCACATTTGTGCGCTCTCTGCGATTTTTTTATGACACACAATTAACCACACAACAATCCAGAACTTGGTGTCTTTCATTCAATGGCGTTCGAAGCCATTTTTCTTGAGATAATATGTTGATTAATTTGAAAACGACCAATAGAATCAGTTTACGAATTGATCGAAAGGAATAAAATGTTCGAAGCCGTTTGACCATAGACTTGTGACAACGGGTTTGTATCCATTCGTAACGACCTATGAAACCATCATTTTGGTTGAGTTCATCGAGCAAAACGTTCAAAGCCATGAGGACAAAATGTTCCAGATGAAATGTGACCTGTTGAAATTAAAACTGGCTGATCGTATACGAGTTTCATGTATATGTTCATTCTTATACATGTTCATTCTTTCGAGACAGACATGTTCGAAATAGAGAAAATAAAATAAAAATGATCTGAATATGTTGAAAGCTGAGAAAAAAATGTGACAAATATCTGTTTCGGCTCTTCCTTTTATACGGGACAAGTCGGAAGTCGTTATCAGCATGAAGATCTTTGGATCTCGTTTCAACGTCGTACTTAGAAAAGGAGCTTGTTGTGACAATTTTTATCGAAACAAAACGTCCCAAAATTGGTTAATTGTGTGTCGTAAAAAAATGACAGAGAGCGCACAAATGTGCAACTCTCTGTTATTTTTTTTTACTCTTTTAATTTTGTTACGATGGCTAAAAAGCTAATCATTTCAACAGGCCGGCTAGTCGAATATTAAGAGTTCGACGATAACATATTTCGGAAAATATTGGACCGATGGAATAAAGCTTCGCAAACAGTTTTATGTCCATGGCAGATCGCTTGCAATTCTTGTTTCTTCTTGGCTAAATGTTCTTTTAAGAAGTCATTCATGTGTTTCAATTTCATGTGATGGTACAACGAATCATTTCACGTCATCATCACTTGTTTTTGGAGGTTCGAAAGCCGTCAATCTGGACAAATGTGATATCTTAGATCCGTGAACAACGCTAATGAATTGCAATTCATTGACAGCTGTTTCGCTCTTGTCGTTTTGAATGGTCTTCAGTCTTGCAACGTAATTTGTACTGAAACACATTTTCGTAAGAAGAAGAAGAAAGAAAGGAAGGGTACGCTTTAAAAGCTGAGAACAGAATGGGAAAAGCCTCCGTTTTGGCTCTTCCTTTTACTTTTTGCCATTCGCATTGCCATTTTCGATGTTTGTGATTCAGCAACTCGTTGAATTTCGGAAAACCATGAATTTTCAAATTCACATTTGGAATATTTAAAGCGCCAAATAATTCCTATTCTTATCGACTGCCTTTGTACGTCACGAAGTTTTTATTCACGTCTTTTGTTCCATTGTAAAACATTTCTATGATGTCTTCGAGCTCGCTTAAAGATCTCACGTCCCGTTCACTGAAGGTGGTTCGAAATCTCAGTCCGTGAATCTGTTTGCTGCAATACTTTGTGGTACGCAAATCATTCGGACTCTGATCAATGTGACGAAGGTCGAATCAAAATTCGTGCGGCACAGGATTTTCGTTTTTGGCTTCGATCAACGCCAACTCTCGACACAAGAAATTTCCTACGTAGAGGAAGCCTTCCATGTCCATGATCATGCAAATCTTTTCGATTGCGGCTTTTAGCTATTGGAGATCTTCCCTTTATTATTATAGGAGACGGCTGCTCCGTGAATAAAGTAAAACAAAAATGGTAGCTGTGAGACAGTTCGATAGCCCAGATTCGTGAACACACGCTTTATTGGAGAAAGAAAACGAAATCCAGAGATTACGAATTCATGAACTGTGGCTCATATTTCCTCAGTGTGGCTGTTCTTTAAACTGAAGCTCGAACGAAATGCAAACGTTTCTTTTAAACCCAAATTTTTTTTAATTTTTAAATATGAAATATGGAAAATAAAACATGAAATATATTTAGTGCTTTTTTCCAAACAAGGGCTAAAGAACATCTGGTGTCAGACGGGCTAATGGATTTTTTTTCCTGCTTGATGGGAGGCAGGTCTAGCAATGCTTGTGAGAATTTTATTTCCCAAGTACGTGATATTCCGATTCCGTGATGATTTGCAATTGTTTTATGTTCCCTAATTCAATATTACTCGATTAAGAAAAACTCGTTCGGATTTTACTCGTTCAAATTGGAATGCCGCGTAAATCCATTTTGGTCTATTTCAAATGTCTATTTTCTTCCTATGTGAACAAAGTTCGAATTAGTACCGGTGCGCACACTTTTTTTCGACTGACTTTATGAAGGAGGACAATTTATGTCGCGTTTTTTCTGATCGTTAGAGAATATGTTAGGAACTAATAACATTTACACAACGCTACTTTACCCACAATCTAATAGTCTTAAAGAGTCAATCCACCTTAAGAGACCTCTCACTGTAATGGGAGCATTATTTGATATTATTTGCAGGCCTTGTCAATTTATGGAAGAAACTGCATTACATATTCTATGTCAACGTGAAACTTTTCAGCAAATAGATTTAAACCCCTGGGTCAGCATTAAATTGAACCGTGGATGCTGCAGATTATCCCTGATAAATGTCTCCTGAATTTTGCTTCAGCTACTAATCTCTTTAAGTAGAATATATCTTCAGTAGCAGTGCTAGTTTCTTTTGAAACAACCCTTTCTTAAATCTAATAATCTTGCATAGAAGAGCTGAGCAATATCCTTAATTGATGCAATATTTTTAATTGAGCAAAATATTTGATAAATGTGCCGACGAGGTTTCTTTGGAATTCGGATCTAGACTGCATGTTCAACAACATCAAACCTCGATTTTTTCTTTCCAAAACTAATTTTTAGTTGATTTAAACACGTAGCAAATGTTGCCGATGTATGCAGTTTGATCCTCCTAATGAAAACCAAGAGGTGTTACTCATTGGTAGAGCATTGTTGGGAACAAATTAGAGTCAATTTTACCCAGAACAAGCTTTAGATCATATTTCTCATGATATTCAAATGCTCAACAAACTATCAAAGAGTCATGACCCATCTGCCTTCCGAAATATTTTAGGTAATATTCATAAGTGATTTTAGTGGTAAGTAATAATAAATAGCTTAGGCCAGCCAAATTGAATGTATTTTCATTAGATTTTATAGAAATAATATTTTTCCAAGTAGCAGTCCATATAATGATTTCTTCTGTTTACTTCACTCTCTTTACGATACTTTTTCAGTTTTGGTCTTTTTAATTTCTGAGAAGAAACATTTAAAATTAATTTTAAAGTGCACTAGACTGTTGCATGTGAAATAATTTTTCTTTATAGCTGTTTTATTTTATGAATACTTTATGAAGTTTTATTTTCTTGCTAATTCGAAAATTGGTATATTATTTTGAGTTGACCCAGGTCTTTTATATTTCTCATTAAAAATCTCGTTTACTTAAAATATTATGAATAACAATTTTGAAATTTACAAAAATTTTCCTTATTTCACATTACACTTTTCCAAAGCTTATAAAAACTAAATTTTTTGAGGTTCTTGCTCATATAATTCTCCTTCAAGCTGCATTGGGAACTTCCTCAAATAAATAAATTAATTAAGCTCTAAATTCTTTACAATATTATTGTTTGCATTGTTTTGTGATGCAAAGATACAAATTACGTATGATTTTTGAAAGAAAAATAAAATATATAATATTGAAAGTTCAAGTGATTTTGAAGAGAAAAGTAAATGGTCTTATATTTATTTATATATATATATATAACTCAATTTTTCAATTTTTTATTTAAGGATTTATAATAAGATAAGACTTATTTTCAATCTTTTAACTTATAAATTTTATTTGCTGTTTAAAAGATGGATATATTTTGAGTGATCTTATGTAATTGCGTAACAAACTGTACATCTAACTCTCGTAATCTAATTTTTATTCTCATATTACTTATTTATGGCTGCTTTTCTTATATATTTTTCGACACAAAACCATGATTGGTGTTATGTATCATTATTTCATACTTCAACGAATAAATCTCTGCAACTCCTATCGGTTTTTGAAGGTTAAAATATTTCTCTTATGCTTTCTTTTAAGAATGAGGTGTAAATTGTTAAAGAAAGGGTAAAATAAAGAAATTGTGTTGTTTTATTAATTTTCTATTTTAGTTTTAGAATAAGAATAAGTTTCTGAAGCATAAAAAGTTTGCTTAGTTTGTCAAAAACAAATTCATAATTCCTTATCAAACATATGACTGCTTTACTTTAATCTGATATTACAATCAGTGTTTAGAAAACTACCAATTTCTTCAAGTATTTACCTATTATAAATAAATGTACATAAGCATTAGCGTAATTTGTTCCATGTTTAACTTTATTTAATTAGCGACATTAGCGTCAATAACAAAATATGTTTCAAACATTGAACTCTCTGAATCGGCTGTTGTTTGAAAATTGGATATGTGGCGTATTATAAAGAAACTGAATTATGAGATTGGTGACCTTGTGGGGATTATTGCCCTCTTAATTATTCACCAGGAAGTGGTCATTATTTCTGACCGATATTCTGGACCGTATATCCAAGATTGCACTCAAATGTATCATGGAAAATTCCTCTTTTCTAGTCTGAACCTAGCAAACATACCATCAGAACCCAGTTCACTCTGATAACATCCCTAAAACTGCAGTCACAAAACATTTTGGACTTTTTGAATTTGTCACAATGCCTTTGGGTCTTCGAAATGCAGGTCAGACGTTTCAGAGGTACATCCATCAAGCATTATTAGCCCTCAATTTTTGAATACCATACTTTGATGAAATTTTAATTATGTCAGCAGACACTGATAGACATGTAACAGCTCAGTGAAGTTTTTGAACATTTAAAAAATTATATATATAGATTAAAATTAAATCCTTCAAAATATTTGCTAGGTAAACAATCGGTGCCTTTGGTATCTTTCTTAGGCTGTCGTATAACATCTGAAGGTGTTAAAACTCTTCCTGAAAAAGTCAAAGTTATTACCAATTTTCTAAAACCACAAAGTATCGTAGAGCTTAGACGTTTTATGGCAATGTTGAAATTTTATTGGTGGTTTATTTCTTAAAGCAGCTTATTACACAAGCCCCACTCCACGAATTACTAAAATATTCGATGCTTTCTTTAGTGGTTGCCACCTCTGACTTTGGCAACAGAGCTGTTATGCTGGCTGAAACTAAAACTGGCCATCAGTCACTAGCATTTTTCTCTCAGCAATTGAATCCCGCTGAAACAAAAAGCAATTCTTATGACCGAGAATTATTAGCAATATATATTTGGCAGTAAAATATAATTCTATCTGATGAATCCATTATAAAGATATTAAAGTAAAAATAATATATATATAAATATATATTTAGCTGTAATCTCTATAAATTTACTAGAAAAGATAAAGATGACTGAAAAAATGCATTTTGATACTCTTCAAAACTGTATCAGAAACTGATTCTAGATTTAATAAAAACTGAAACTATAATTGACATTTACATAATTATTCTTCAATTTAACATGCATTCAAAATAAAAACTGATCTAAATCTCAACATATAAACGTTAAAATTTTTACATTCAAACATATTAAAACAGAAATTTTTCTAAATGTGAATATTTCATGGATGTAAAATGATGTATTCCCATTGTGTGTAAACATTCACTTTATTTTTCTTAGCAAATATTTAACTTTATTCTCACTATTAGAGTATAATTTTAGTAAAAGGTCATTAATTTTGTTAACTTAATTAGATTTTTCTCTACATTAATAGATCATTTTTGTGATTTTAGGCTAAAAATTAATTTTAAAACTCATGCAGAATTTAACAAAATTTATAAATTCAATAAAAAAGTAACGTTTTTCATTCAATAAAAGGGAAATTTTTAATTACCTTACATATTTGAAAAATTTTCTTATTTCTTAAATATAGGCATCATTTGCCAATACTTACAACATTAATATAGTACTTACTTTAGAATAAATCTGTATATAGGATAAATTAGTACTAAGTACAAATAAATTTTTATTCTCATTACTGATGCTTTATTTTACCCTTCATTGATAAGGAATGCATTATGTTAGAATATTTAGCACTATTTAAACAGTGATTATTCACAATTAAAAATTTTACAAATTAAAATTCATAATACAACAATCAATGTGGCATGTATCACTTAAACATTTTATTTTATTATCTCTAATATTTCTTTAAATTAAAAAAAATTTCCTAAAACTTATTGCGCAATCATTCAGTGCCAACAAGGTAAATTTTTCACATTTACCTTATTAAGTTTGTATCAACCAAAACTTTGTATAGTATATAAGTTGCATATTATATATTATACGAAATAAATATTTAATATGCAGTAATTTAAATCTAAATAATAATTTCGAATTTTAACACACGAATTTTTTCCTATATCCATGAAATTAAAGGCTTACTTCTGTTTGTTCCAGAAAAAAAAAATCTGGAGATGAATTGAGAACGATTGCATGGAATTGAATGAAATTTATATCAGAATCCTAATCCTTGGCTAATTTAAGACTTAGGCTACGCTTTATTTCAAAAGTCTGATAAAAACATTTGTAATTAATTTACCACTTAATATTAATCCTGATTTGAATAAATTGTAAAGTTGCTTATATTACAACATAATTAATTTAAACAATTCCATTATATAGAATTCTGTTCACTTCGAGAACAAAGAGGTGTAGTTCTTTACCCAGTTCTAAAACTGAAAATTATGCGTAAGTGCTGGGGATAGACGAAAATATGTATGGTATCAGCTTACCCCTTCTTCTTGATTCTATGCAAAAATAACAAATATTGTTATTTTTCTTAAAAAATAATTAAATTTGCTATATTTGCCTTTTTATATAATCATTTTTCTTAAATTAAAAAAAAAATGATATTTACTATTTTTTTCAAAGTTTGAAACTTTATTGCTTTTATTCATTGTAGCTAACGTGTTTACTCTGTTCCCATTATATTCTCCCATAGATATATCATTGGATTTTCTTGTCGCTAAATTTTCAATTTCAATATTTAATAACTTTGTTACTAAAGGGAATTTTTAAATGTTCTAACTTCACTCGATTTGTTTTAAGCTAATTTACACACCAAACCTCATTTTACAACGCCAATTTCGAAGTTAAATAAATTGTAAATATCGTTAAAAAAAAGTAAACATCATTATTTTTCAAACTTTTAATTTTTCTCAGTATACATTTTTCTCTGGAAACTACTGCCTTCTTGTCTCATATAAATGCTCTATCTTATTCTATCATCAATTATGTTTCTTTACATGTAAACTTAGCAAACAATATTTACAACAAAGGCTAATCATGGGATTATAAATGCTGTTGATGTTAACAAAGTGAATGATACAAAATTTTCAAAACTTTTTATTGAAAAATGAAATGCATAATTTAAATTAATTTTTCTAATTCATATATAATGTTAAAAAAGTAGAACATATCTGAAATTATAGAATACTAATCAAACATTTAATTGCAAAGTTTATAGAGCATGTAAAATTAAGAAACTCAGTCAGAAACTCCGATCTGTTCTTGTATTTTTTGTTAAGCAATATATCTCGTCACACTTTATACATTATTATATATGCAACATATTTCCTTAAGCCTCAAACAGTATATTTTATACACATATGCATTTTACATTTTAATTCTAAAATTGTCAATTTATTAATTGTCAGAAAATTAGGAAATAGTAAACTATAAAATAGCGTAGAAAAAAACTATTGAAGTTTGTTGGAAGGGAGTTGTAAAAAATAAATTCCATTTATCCAAATTAAAAAAAAAAAAGATTTTTTAATGAAGTAATTGAAGAAATTCAAAAATCACCACTTTACTACTTGTGTGTTTGTGTTATCAACTTAACACACACAAATTGCTTTTAAATTATATTAATTTTCAATAATAATTTATTAATTTTGTGTGGTAAAATAATTGAGTTGCGTTTAAGTTAAATTGTTCAAAATACATTATTTATAAAAATTAAAAGGAAAGGAAAGCTAATGCGCATATTATAATAGATGAAATGATTGAAAGATTATGAGGAACAAATGTCTTTCTTTATAAATATACATTTAATCATTTGATATACATATGCATTATTAGAAATAGATGAATTATTAGGCTGAAATAATTTTAAAAGCATTCGAAAATTTTATAAAATATAATAAATTTATTATCTTAATTATTATTAAATGCAATAAGTCAATATGACTATTGCATCTTAATAAAAAATTTAACCTATCATTCAGCAACCAAAAATCTGTGTTACATTTACGAAAATACTGATGCATTTATTAAAAAAAAATTAGGAAAGGAAATTTATTAAATTATTGGGAAAGGATTTGTAGATGAATATGTATTAAGTTTCAAAGTAGGAAACGAAATAAATTTTTACGACAAAATGATTTTTATGACAAAATGATTTTTTTAATCGGTATTGTAATTAAAAAATAATCTTTTCTAATGTGAAAGAAGACTAATTGATGATAGAGGAAGATTAAGAAAAATTAAATCGAATATAATGATACTGAAGCATCTTCTGTATATTTTATAAGATGTTAAACCATAATTTATATTAATTAAATCCGATAATAAGTGAAAGTGTGAGAAATTAGCTTTATTTATAAATAATAGATGGCGCTATTGCAATGATTTTTTATGAAAATAATATGCTGAAAATTTAAGGTGCTCTATTTCTAAAAGAATATTAATAGAACGATATTTATGAGAATGTTCCCAAGAGAATTAGACCAAATGGGATCAAAACGTATTTGCTTGGAAAGGGATCAATTTATATTAAACAATTTCAAATGGGCAGTTAAAAAGATTTTCTGGTTCAAAAAAAAAAAAAAAAAAAAAAAAAAAAAAAAAAAACTTTTAGATTTTTGGTTTGTTGGTTGGGTTTTATGGCGCAAGGTCTATGAATTGTTTGGAAACAAGTTTAAAAATTTCAAAAAGCTTGTACTTAGCGATAGGGAAGTTTTTTTTTAACTGATGACAGAATAATTTTCTGGATATAACGAGAGAGAAAATAATAACAAATGATTATTTTAGCTCATTGGTTAAACTAAGAAATAAAACGGTGGAAATTAGTTACTTTTATTAATAATAGATGACGCTGCATTCACTATTTTGAATGAGAGATGTGTGATGAAAACTTATATACATAGTCTGCTTCTAATATATATATATATATATATTAAATTCTTTTCAGGATTTTTCTTTTCAGGAATTCTTGATGAAGTCAGGATTTGTTGCTTTGAAAAATGCTAATTTAAATTAAAAACCTCTTAAAGAACTAATAAAGTGATTTTTACAGTAATAAAACTCCTTAATTCAAGCTCAAGATAAAAATTTTCAAAAGGATGTTTAAATAAATAGATTTATGAATCATTTACACACACACTTAAATATGAAACAATTTTTTCTCAATGTATTGAATAATTAATATATGAAAAATTTTGAAATTCAAGTGAATATTTATTTAAAGTTTGCTTATATTAAAAGCACTGGGAAATCGATGCAACTTCGACTACAAAAGTGATTATTTTAAAAATATTTAAAGAAACATGATATAAAAATGTACATATTTCTGTTTATTTAACTGCTTAAAAATTTTTAAAAGGTGTAAGGTCTATTTGGACTCCGCAGAGTGCAAGGCAGTTGGGAGTTCACTACATGAGAAAGATTCACCACTGAGAGATCACAAGGACCCCCATATCGGGCCGGAAAAACACAACCATTCCAGCAGCCGCTTCCAGTCGAGACAAGCCATTGATCCACTTGGCTGATGGTATAGTCTTGCTCCTCGAAAAAACAGTCGGATCGCACCCGGAATAAATCAGATAAACCCCTAGATTAACCAACGTGGATGTCAAATTCCCCGTCTTTATCTCAGTTAAGGAACTCAAAAGATGAAGCCTGAGCGCATAGTGAGGTTTTCGTAGAAAGAGTCACCATTACATGTGTAGGCTGGGATTACCTGGCCCTTTTAGGGGGCTTTGTGGGAAAATGGGCCGTATTCAGATGCAACTAGAGAGAAACCTAGAAAAACCTCTAGCACTCACTCCCAGCTGAAAGAAACTCTACTGCTGTTACAGAGTGAGCAGCAGTTCACCCATTGATGTTTGTCTTTGAGATAGTTGATCTGCTACATCAAGGAAAACGGATGTCATTTCACCAGCTACTCTGTACTTGGGTTTGGTAGTCGATGGGGTTAAATGATACCTTTTCCTTGATGTAGAACAGTTCGTACTCTAACAGTCTTGGTACGTGGTCTTGGACCTCTGTAGTCACCAGCGAGCGGTGGTGCTCCTCTTCGCCTTGACAAAAGCTCTTGTAACTTGGAGTTTAACACACACATGTCCAATGGTTATTTTATCACAGTAATAGGTGAGTGCACAAGCCGTCTGAGAAAACACATATATAGCCTAATAGTGCATTTTTCTATGGTTTCCTTCTCGATGAAGTAGCATATTTTTGAGTCCTTGAATGTTCAATAAACCTAAACAAATACAAAGCAAAAATTCATGAAATGATAGTTTTCAGCAGTCGTTGATATCCAGGCTCTTTCTATCACAGGTAAGTTTGTCACTGTCACTGTGAATGGGTCTTGAGAGTACCTAGTTGATTCTGTTGATTATTTGTGTTGGATTTGATTCAGAGGCTGTTGATTCTTTGTGTTGGAAAATGTCCTCTTTCATTGGGCTCTTGCTTCTTTTTACAAAATCGATGTTTATCCCTGGCTACACTGTTTGGTGTAGCGAGTTCCTCAAGAAGGTGAGACGTGCCTGATCCTCAAGATGGTGAGGGCTGTTAAAATGTATGTGGGTTTGTAGTGTAGACACTGTAATTCTCAAATAGGTGAGGGCTGACTTGTTGGTTGTGCGTGTTGTGTAAGTGAGCCCAAAGTGCTAAGCATTATCCGCGTCTGTCGCCACCGGTTTGATGATCTCAAGTTTATTTATTATTGCTATTAATTTATTCTGTGCTGTTTTATTTGTTACTATTAAATCATTTCACGCTAGGAGATTGGTATCTGTTGGTTTGTTTAGGTGATATGAAGATGTTAGTGGGCAGTCAAATGCATAGAGTTGTGGATTTCCTTCTTTTCCGATGATAAAATCTGCTGTTGTGGCTTTCCCAGCCTGTCATGAAAGTGGGGAACTTGTCGTGTCTTGTAAAGAATTGGTATAGTTGTTGCTGGTCCGATAGTCACTTTGTGTTCACTTCCTGAAAGAAGGTATGTGGGTACCTACTTGTATCCACTATGTTCCCTTCGAACTGCTACTGATACATATTTTGACTAAGTATTAGTTTCTTTAGGCATGGCTGTGGTAGTCTGATTGTATTAACTAGTGTCACTGTTGGGGCATGTTTAGCTGCCTGATCTACGTTTCCATTTCCTTGTTACGCCTGTTTGTGCGGGAACCCAGTAAAATTTAATTGTGTTTGTTTTGATACTTTTAATAATAGCTGTATATTCTGCACATTTGTATTTTTCTGCTGCCGCCCAACCTGTCTAGTGGTTACGTAACTGACTACGGATGGGGAGGACCTGGGTTCGAATCCCGACTCGGGCATGGATGCACTTTCTCTTTCTCTCTGTTTCTTGTCCTTTCCTCCGATGATGGATGAATGTGGCCCGTCCTATGAACGGTTTTGTGGTAGTGTGGCGTGAGCGATGGTACTAGTACCTCCGTGACTTGGTGCCTACTGAGGGTAACGATAAAATGAGTAGCAATTTCCGGCCCTGTTGCGACTAATGGGCTAATGTACGTACATAATTGCTCAGAGGTGCCCGCCATTAGAAATAAAAAAAATATTTTTCTGCTTGTGTTTTGCCAGACCATAAAGCTCGAAAAACAGTCCACGTGTATGTCTGTGATGGTTGAGTTCTCTTCTTTAACCCATTGTAGTGATTGATGAAGAGCATGTACCTGGATCACCAAGTTATTCATTCATGCGCAGATATGTTGTCTTTATGTTGTTTGTGTTTCAGAAGAGTCAGTACGCTACACCGACACCATTGTTTGTTTTGGAATAAAATGTTTTAATGTTAATTTATGGCTACTGTGTGTGTATTTGGAGAAAAATATATTAATTTTTCCATTATTTTATCAGCTGGGTGGATTGGGTTAACCCCTCCTTTGATTGATAATCACTTACTTGTATAGTCAATTGATCAATATGTATGTCATTGTAGAAACTTAGAACGTTTACCTTGATCTCTTCCCTATATAGTTGGAGATATAGAGGTATCTTGCTTGCTAAAACGCTTAGCGTAGCTGTTGTCCTATAGGCCCTCATAGTTCTGGAAAAAAAGGGCCTCTTTGTTGTGAGTAATATTTGCATTGCTTGTTTTTGTCCCCAAATGGATGAGGCGTATATAAAGATTCATGTGATATCATGTTTTTAATATGTTAAAATTTAAGCAGGAAAATTTACATAAAATTTCAATTCAATTGTTTTCAATTACTTCAACCCAATTATTTACTATATTTTTAAAAATTACTGTTTAATATTTATATTTTATTATTTTATAAAGAAACAAAAATATATATAACAGTTTTCGTTTCTTTATCTTATCTAATTTTGTTCGTTTTTCACTTATTTCAAATTATTGATGTTAACCATACTACCTGATGTGGATACTAAATGAGCCAATCCTATAATTATTTCTCCAGAGTAATTTTATGTGATGTGTTTCGATATGTGAGCATTAGTTATATGCGATTCTGTAATGAATTCCAATGTAAGCAGGATTTGATTAGAATTTTCACGTAACCCTTGAATTTTTAGAATATTTATTTTTAAATTTTGGTAAGTTATTTTAAAGGTGTTTGTGTAGTTAAAAAAGATGCATTTGAATTTGAGTTTTCATTTTTCTTTTAAGTTTAAAGTTAATTTTGCTTTAATTTGAAATTTAAAGATAATGTTACAGTGCCGAAAAATAATTATTTTATTTTAAAAATTTATTTTAGAATTTTGTTCAAAAAGTTACCTTATAATTCTGTAGGAAAATTTACTTAAAGATTCTGCTCGAAAAATTGTTTATGAAATCTTTTACATTTTTTTTTTAACTGATAGTCAAATTGAATGTTTTAACTCTTTTCAATATATTCAGGTGATATTTTATATATTAAATACACCTTACCTATTATGTAAATGTAGAAATATTTAAATTACAGATTTCTATTAACATTAAGACAGTAATATAGGACATCTAATTATCACGTAACAGTTATTATTATTTCTTTTTGTTTCTAATGTATTAGCCCATTAGCCGCAACAAGGCCGGAAACTGCTACTCATTTTATCGTTACTCGGTGGGCACTTGTGAACCAAGTCACGGAGATACGAGTAGCATCGCCCACGCCATACCACCACAAACAGGACGGGCCACATTCATCCATCATCTGAGGAAAGGACAAGAAACACAGAGAGAGAAAGTACAACCATGACCAAGCCGGGATTCGAACCCGCGTCCTCCCAATCCGTAATCAGTTACGCTAATCACTAGACAGGTTGGGCGGCTAAAAGTTATTATAATGTTGTGAAACTGCTTAATTAATTTAAAGTTGAATGTTTTGAAATTCGTTATTGTTTATGTTACCAATATAGTGCTATTGCTTGATTGTCAATTCCTGCCCGATTGTCCAGTTCATTATAAGTTGAGTACTTTAAAATACGTTATTCACATATTCATATGCTCCCAATTGGAAAGGTGGTAAGGATTAGATTAAAAATTCTTGTAAACATGGTATAAAAAATAATTGCTGTGAATGTAAATAAAAAAAAAAAACTGTCATCCAGTATCCTGTCTTGTTTTGAATATCATAATAAATAAAAAATTTATCTGTGTGATATGTATAAGAGCAATTTATTTATTTATTATAGGGTAATTTTTTTATTTGTTATGGTATTCAAAACAAGAAAGGATATTGGAAGGTCAGCTTTTATATATGTACTCAATGAAAATGTTTCGTAGATTGCTGTTCTGTTAGATTTCACAAATGTTATAATTGAGTTTTATAAGGTAAAACCTTAACTTTTACTGGCTTCCATTTTGTTCTTTTTTTATAAATTTCCATAAAAAAATTTCATGAATTTTTTTTTATGAGAAGTTGAGCTTATAAGTAAATGTGTGTGTATTCTAAATCCTCGCAACACCTGGAATTAAAAACATTATTGCCACTATACTATGTGCGCTGAATGCTTAATGAAGTGTATTTTATTAGTAATTCCTTAGTTATTGATTATTCAACCGATATTTCATTAAAATTAAAGCAAAATTAATTATAAATCGAACTATTTTTAAGAGTAAACTATTCTAATAAATTGAATAAAACTTACATATATTTGGTTTCATGATGTTTATTTTGTTTTATTATGACTCATAATTAAAATTAAATGAAAAAAATCATTATCATATATTAACCATTAAGTAAAATATATTTCGATAAAAAATCCTGAAGTCCAATTCAAAATTTTTAATAAAATTTTTAAAATTGTTAATCAATACAGTGTAAAGCTATCAATAAAATAAATAACTGGTATATTTATCTCTATTTGCTTTTCGGAATTCTTAAATTTCAGTTCCAGAGGCAAAAATATTAATATATAAATATTAAAATATAGAGAAGAAAAAGATTATAAAAATTATGAAATACTACTAACGAAAGTAATAAATCAATGGCATCTTTAATCTTTTTTGATTATTTATATGCTTTGAATGTTATAAGTTTTTAGTAATAAATAAAAGATTTGAAATTAATGTTGGGTAGTTCATAAATATTTTAAATTATTATAGCATAATTCACAAAGAGAATTTAAATTAAAAATAACAAAGATATTATGTGTTTGTTTCTTGTAATACAAAATACTAAAATTTATTTAATTTTATTGTCATATATTAAACGAATACACTTAATATTACTTAATAACTTTAGTACGAAACATAACTAGAAGCGAAAATTACAATTGAAAAAATCTTGCTCCTTTCTTGTTTTTGTTTTTTACAAATACCCTGAATCTGCAGTAAATATAAAAAGAAAAAAAAAAAGATTTTCAGCTTATCACATTTTTTGACATTCAGATCACACATATTTTTGTGGAATTATGATATTAGCTTTAGTAAAAATTATCCTTAATTTGTACTATTTTCAATTTTAAAATATAAAAGCTAGTAAAATAAATTACTTTCTCGAAAAAAATATACATATTAATCATTTTAACTTAAAGCATTACACTGAAAGTAATACTAATGATAATGTATTCCATTAAAATTATTTGTAAGTGTTTACTCTTTCATCAATTACATTTTTTTACTCAATACAGATATTCAAATTGGTATTGTTTCTAAACCTGATTTTTTTTCTATAGCAATCATAACATATATATGCAATCAGGAAAGACTTAATACATTATTTTTAAGTAATACTTAGTAATTTTAAAGTAAGTAAAGCTATCAGAATTAGTTTATTGGTGTTCACATAAATAATCATACACATCTGTAGATTTCTTAACTAGTCTCCACACAACTAGAAGTTTACAAATTAATAATATGCTAAGGAAATGCATTTTCTTGAACTTTTTCTAGGTTTTATTAAATCAGTAAAAAATAATAATAAAAGATATTCAATTTTTTTTTCTTTAAAAGCAGCCTTAATTTACCTTCTTTCAAAATTTCACTTTCCGAATATTTACAAGATAATACTACAAGTCTGTAATGATGCATGAGATTAAATTTTTTCCAATTAGGGGTTATCATACTTGTTAGACGTGTAAATTACTTATATTTAAATTATAAGGCTAGAGAATTCTTCACATTTCAATTCATTGCCCCTTTATGTTATGTATTTGAGCTTGTATTATAATGAAACCCAGGCCAATATTTTGATTGGTATTTTGTTAATTTTTATTAGTTTACTTCGTTTTTTATTAATTTCTTCGCTTCGTTCTTCGCTTTTACACACTAGTGTAAGAAAATATTACTCAATGTTAAATGCTTTAAAGGATCGCAGTGCGTTCCTTTTTGTGATATTTCTTAATGTTAAATGTTTAATATAACTTTCGTTTTTCACAAGAAAACACAATTTTCTAAATAATATCAGTCAAATGAGGAAAAATAATAAATTTTACTTTATTATTTTAAACTGTCAGCTGGCATCAAGTTTACGATATAATCTCATAATTTGCCTATTGTTTGTTTATTTAAAAAAATCTAATAAATTACTTTTTATAGATAGTACAGCCACGTTGCGGACTTACAATTGTGGTCATTTACAAAATAAAAAGTACACGAACGGTTCAATGATGTTTTAAACAGCCTAGTGTGTCAACTCGGTGACCATGACTTTGGAGTTTGATGCTACATCAGTAATAGGAGGGGCTTTAAAATAATGATAGGACAAATCTCGACACAAGAATGGTGCTACGTCGTACAGCATCAGGATGATCGCATCCTTGTTCAGCGGCATCGTGAAGATCATATATTGCCGGCGTATATCCAACATCGCCATATTGACTTATCATTGAAAATGATAGTATGAATTGTCATTCGTTTGATATTTTTCGGCTACTTCTTGTTTGCAATGAAGGCTTTTTGTACAGTGGTCATTACATTTTAGTTGCATTAAAAACCGTAACGTCGTATATCATTCTGATGAAATAGCTCTTCGAAGCACTTTTTCATCAGGATAATATATGATGTTCTGTTGCTGGAATTGTACGAACCTTCCTTGATACAAAAAATGTTCATCCCCTGCCCTGACCAGCAGATTCACTAGATCTTTTACAAGCAGAAAGCATCTAGTCTACTGCACAGAATGATTGTTTTGGCATCAAAATTCAGTCACTACGGTCGATGAATTAAAGAGTGTTGAATTTACATGTATAGTTGTACAAATTTATGCAATCCTATGTGCCGTATTGCTTTATTTCTTCCAAAATCTGTTATTCTATAGGTACTGATTTCTCAGGATCTATGCTACAATCTTTCTTGAATATTTAATCACTTGTTATTTCCTGTGAAATATATTTATCCAATAACTATAGATTTTTTTATTTGTATTTCTTTCTGGAGTCGTAATTTCAATGGTCAATAGTTTAGCTTCAATAGAACAATGTGTAATTAATTGCACGGGGAATGTAATATATTCAGAAATATTTTCTTACTTACCGAGTTGCATCGTTGCTTAAGTCCATCCAAGTTTTTTGATGTATTTCTTACCAAATACATTATAGTTCAAAACGAAAATATAATAGCCATAACTAGTGCAAATGCATCTAAAATTAATTAGATTTTGATAAAGTTTGCTATCATCAAAAAATAATGCACTTTTAGCATTAACCCAAGAAATTTCATTTTGAGAATAGAAAATATAGGTATATAATTATATACAAATAAAATATGTCGTACATTATATAATATATCTCTCATATCATTGATAAATATTTTCTTACAGTGGTTTTCTCCAAGAAAAGCTTGAAAAGAATTTTTTTTATTATTAACTGTTTTTTAATTAAATGTATTTATAAATGAGATTCATAATGATTGTGCACATTTGTACAGTAAAAGTTAGTGTGTGCACTGAAAACTGTTTAATAATCATATAAAATGCAAAATATTCAAAAGACAGAAGTTTTATGGTCAATATAAAATCTATAAATAATGATAAAATGATTTATATTTTAATAAAAAATATGTGAAAATTATTGATTTTTTAGTTCACCTTTTCAAGTAATGTATTTTGAACCTTAGCTTTGGATGAGGATGTCTGTAGAAATGTCTCAAATATGTTATAAATACATATCATAAAAAATACGAGGACACATAATCCGTAGTTAAATCCTCATCTTAAAAAAATGTGTGAACTTATGAAAGAGCCTCTCCTAAGAATTTTCCCAACAGTTACTCGACGAAGTCCATGAAATATACCGAGACAAGGAAATCCCCAAAAGTGAAAAACAATCAAATAATAAAAACATCCTAAAGCAAGCGCATGATTTTTCTCGTGTCTACACAAAGTATTAAAAACAGCTGCAAGTGTTTGAGGTCGGTAATTCTGGAAACGAAACCTTCTAGAGTATTATCTAGAATTCGGTGGATATTATCGAAAAGATTTTTCACCCACGCATTATCTTCGTCTCTTTATTTATTTATTTGGTGCAATTATCCAATTATTTAGAAAGAATAAATCAATTAATTTTTAAGAAATTGTCTTTTCTCATTGAAATTACTGTTAATTGTTAAATAAAGAATTTTTCCTGAATTGTATCTCATTGATAGAATTTTTTTTATTAAATCTACAATAGTTTGCCAAAAATTTTATAAAGCATCTGAAATTCGTCAAACTTCGAGAATCCCAAATATTTAATGAATAAGCTATGCTTTAGGACTCCCTGCTGCCTAGTATCAGGACAGAGTTCTTCAGAAAAAAAAGGTTCGAGTCCGATGTTGTTTGTGTGTCCGAGTGTCTATTGTTGAACATAAGGAAATAAATGCTGCTCTTCTGCTTTCCATACGCACGCCTGTCAGAACGAGCGCTCGCGAGTTTTACGGGCTTCCTTTCTTGTGATAAGTGAATACGGCTTATTACCAATGAAGAATTCTCCCAGAAAGCAATTTATACGATAGATATAATATTGCTTTATTGTCTCTTTAGGCCGTGTCAAAAAGCTGAGGACAAAGCTAAACTTTATAACTTTAAATTAGAACGTTATTTGTTGATATTGTTTACAGAAATGAACTTATCAAAATAACATCAAGTAAGATGAATAAAGTTTACTAATTTAACAGATCATAATTAATGTATTAAATGAATTTGACATATAAACAGAAATAATAATTAATTAAATATTTTTAAAATACATGTATAAGAAACATCGAGATTATGTTAATTCATATAATACTTTTTTTTATAAAAAGAACAAATAAAATAGACATGTGGTCAATTACTATGAAAAAAACTTGATGCCTAATTTTTCTTATAAGAAATTGATAGTTATAAAGCTATGTTTCACGACATGGATTTTAGTAATCATTTGAACAATATACACCTATTTTAAGCAAAAAAAAAAAAAAAAATTGCTAAGAAGATCAACAACTCTAAATAATATTATTTAGATTTAATTTTAAGTTCAAAATAAATTAGAAGTCTTATTTTTACAATATAAAAATAAATGCAATTTTTATTTATAAGAAAATAAATTGCTGCATAATTTAATAGAAATTCTATTTCCATGAATGTAAAAAGACATTCAAATAAAGAAACAAAAACAATAGAATAACAACTGTGAAGAAAATGATACTTTGAACTTCTTAAATAATTAAAAAATATAATTTTGATAATTTATGCTTTTACGTTTCTGGTATTGACTTCACAGACTATTTTTATCAAAGAATTGTGGCAAGTATCTTAAGAGATGCTATTTACATCATTGAGAATTAAATACCTCCACCAAGAAGTATTTGAAGTTGAACATACTCTCTTTAATTTGTGATTACAAAGTTTAAGTACAATGAAAAAAAGCAAAAATGATTGCATAAAATATCAATAGAGTTACATTTTTCTCAAGACACATAATTAACAAATAAATATTGAAGAAAAAAATTTAAACAATTCAAAGGAAATTTTGCTAAAAAATATTGCAAAAAGACTAATTATTTACTACCTAAGAAATTAAGCTCTGAATTATGTTTCAAAATTTTTATGATTCAAAATAAGGTTCACCAAAAACAAATGATGTCGTAAGTAATGATAACACAAAGGATCGAGACAGCAATGATTAATCTTGAGAAACAATGATATCAATTGAACTCTGCGGGATTGATTTTTCGTTTTATTACTTTTTTTTCGAAGCGCAAATTCTAGTCTTCAAAACCCGAATCAGCTTGTCCATTGGGAATTTGAAGAGGTGGTAAGAACTTAAAGGCATTCTGTTATACATGCTATTTGGGGTAGTGTCAAGAGATTGTGATAGATCTTTTATGTGAAATACTTCCTAACTTTTATGAATATTTAAGCAATATGAAATCTATGTAAAAAAAACTATCTTTGATCAAATGGCAATTTGAATCTATGGTGACCTGATAATAACAACACACTGGTCAAGGATTTCATTACAAATGCTCTATTATTTACAATTTTTTGTGATAATGCAGCGTGATGTTTTAAAGGGTGTATCGTTAAATAATGTCACTGATTCAGTACCTGAAATTTGAAGAAAAGAAAAAGCTTCTCACAATAATAAGGGGAAAACTATAATTTAGGTAATTAACAATGGAAATTATAATGCTTTTAAATTCTTCCGACAACAGTGCAGTTTATCAAAACATGACAATCATTTTCCGTTGAATAGCTACAAAAAATTTCAAAACTACTACACAAAAGAATTCGAAATTTTAATTTATAAGTTACACAAGCTTTTTCTAGTGGTAGCTTAATTTTTCTCGAAGAATTATGAGTTAACATTCAGTGATTTTTGTGAACTTAGAATATATTTTAAGGGCAAGAAAAAGGTATTTTAAAGAAAATTTTAGTTTACATTTAGTTTTATCGACACTGTATTACATAGTCTCAATGAAACTGTTCATTTAAGTAAAAGACAAATATTATAGAAATAATAATAGCTTTAAAGTTAAAAAAGCAAACATCTGTGATCAGCGTTTACTAAAAAATGCTAATTTCTTGGTAGAAATAAAAAAAATTAATATTTAATATATCATCTAGAACCAATCTTTTCACTTACTTTTACAATGTTTTTTTCATATTATATTTGTTTAATTCTGAAGTGTAATTCCTGTTTTAAGATAGTAGCTTGATATTTATAATACTGGCAGAGAAAAAACACTTAGTAACTGGAGATATTTTACAAATAGTTGACTTAAGTATTTACTGAGTTATTTGTCATTTGTGCTTTATATAAAACAACCATCTGATAAAACAAAATATTGCTCAGTATTAGTCGATGAATTTGATTTTTGATTTAAATGGTGAGTGCACATCATTTTTGAGTTCATGGGATTACATAAAGTGCAATGGTTTTAAGGGACGCAAGAAAAAATTTTGTTATTGTTGATAGTGTAAAAAAAAAATAATAAATAAAATCCTATTTATTGAGATATTTTGGGAAAACTTGTCTTTTTGCACAAATCATACCATAACATATATCTAAAATACCTTAGTATTTTTAAAGATATACATTTAAAATTAAAAGAATAAAACCAAGCTGTAATAGTTTTAGTAAAATATCGAGAACAAGCACTTTTTGGTTTTCCTGAAAATCAATATCGTCCACAAATTAAAGCAAATAAGCCATTTTCAGCAGATTGGAAATATTATTGCTAGTTATTTAGTGTTTTATTTTTAGAAATTTATATAAATTATTTTTGAGATCACTGAGACAGCTATTACTTTTACATTTGTTTTGATATTGTTAAAGAAGTTTTGTGGTTCACACATTCATCTAGTTTGAAATTTTTCCTATTTTAATTTTACAAATATTACATACTGGAAAATACTGAATATATTTAAACCAATTTGAATAGCTATTTAAGAGTCTCTTTATTCATTATAAGTAAATATAAAACCAAACAAGATACTTATTTAGAAAATAAAGACGCTAAAATAAAGGAAGATTTCATAACATTACTGGAAGATAAGGGAATGGATGATAGTATCAGTTGTGAATTAAAATTTTCATTTTCCGTAGAGTATTTTATAAGATCGAATTACATGTTTTATGTGCATACTCAGTAATTTCAGACATATTAAGCCATTGAACATTAATACATTTGAATCAAGAGATTATGGTGAAAGAAAAGAACCATAATTATGTGAATCTGAAGAAATTCTAAAACACTTTCTCGGCGAGTACTCAACCCTTGTTTTTCTGTAATAATTGGGTTACATAACATGAAATGCTGCATCTATGATTGTAGGATATCATGTTATAAGTTTTAATATTGTTTCACGGTGATATTCCATACAATAACACAAATTCTTAGAGAAATAAAGTTATCCTTAAAAGAGAAAGACTGATCTATTTTTCATTGTATTTAGAAATGTGAGTGATTGCAAACAATGCCTAAATGGACAGAGAATCATCAAACAGATTTTTCTAATTCCAGATTACAGACGTTTAATTTTGTTAACGTTATAAGCTTCAAATGAAAGTGATGACAGATGATTACTTTTAGTCTAATTCAAAGTAGAATATTCATTATAAAATTTTGATTGTGTAGATTTTTTCAGATGGATGAAAAGGCTTTAAATTTACTCATAAATAATGTATAAATAACTGATGTTTAAGATGAAATAGTCTCTTTTAATATTTATCTTTGAAAGACAACCTTCTTGAAATAATAAATTTACATGAATTGTTTCTGATTCAAATTTCATAATCTTTCAGAGAATTTTCAAAATTCTAGTGAGATTGTTTTTTTCCGAATGAAAAAAAAATTCCTATTTTTGATGACTTTCAAATTTGTAAATTCATAAAAGCATTATATGTTATTGTGCTTTTATATGTGTATATGTGACATAAAGATATTTAATGAAGTATCTTTCTTTAATATTTAATTGCTAATAGATTAGAGTGTATTTTTTTGAAAGATTATTGAGATAAGTTTTAGTGCCTCATGATAAAATTATACTTTCTATTATCATACCAAATTTACATATAACTTCTAAATGTGACGGATACTTTCAGGAATTTAACTTTAAAATGAGTTAGAAGTTATTTCTTTAAGTACTGATTTTTATGGCAATGAATAAAATTAAGTGCTTTCCCATATTGATATATTTACAATTAGTACTATTACATATTAAGAAAGTAATATTCCTATTCTAAAATGTTTACATTATGAAAGGTATTTTTATTTTAAAATTCTGCTAAAGGATAGTCTTCATGTTTTACCATTAAAAGTATGCATTTTTTCATTAATAAAATATAAAAAAAATAAATGTAGGGTACAGAGAGCAATAAAATATCATTTAGAAATTCAATTCAAGCATGAATATAGGAATATTTTCTTACCAAATAGCAGTAAGAATATTCTCTTTCTTGTTATATATATTTGAAAATATTTTCTGTTGTTGATAGCTTCAAATTTTTAATGCAAGCCTATTTTTATTCAATACTGGGTTTTACTCAAATGTGTTAAGCCTTTCTCACTCACTCGCTATCAGGTTGACACATATGCATACTTACATTGCTACTACCGAGTATTTTGCCTCTAATCCTGGATCATTTGAATGATTATAAAACTCTATTGCACATCATACTATAGAAAGTGAATGGAAGTTCATCTTCGTAAAAAGTATTAAAAATCATAAAATTGCAAAAAAAATATTAAAATACTTCATTTCAAAAGTTTATAAAATTTTGTATTAATTCATTACACTTAATTTCAAGTTAGATACTTAACATATTATCAATCGCATTCTTCTTAATTTTTAGATAACTGCAAGTAATCAGACCTTTGAGCATAAGGTCTAAGATTTTTCAGATATCAAAACATACTTTAGAAAGATTTTATATTTTGTTGCTGGATTTGAATTTTTTCTATCGACTCATTTCGTGGCCTAGATAACATCAAGAATTTTTTCTTAAAGTAAATAATACATCTAATGCATAAATTAGTCTCTCTGCATAATTATAAAACAAAGTCAAAATAAAATCTTAAAATTTTTAAACATTTATGATTTTTCTACTTGGAAAAGTTTTATGATTAAAATTTGGATACAAAGGAATCTGTTCCAAATACAACATTTACAATTACAGTTTTTCTATAAACTGTGATTAAAAACTTTTGAAGTATTTTCCTTGAGAAATGACAATATAATCCTTCCAAGAAAAGACAAGGAATAAAGATACTTCTGAGAAAAAAATGTTAATGAGTGAAATTTTTGCGAATTGTTTGGAATCTTTCATGAAGAAGCATAACTATTGAATAATATAATTTTATCAGAATTAATTATTAATCATTATTTGAAGAGAAAACAAAAAATTGTAAAAGAAAATGTTTTTTTGATTTTGTGTGCAAAAATTTGAATTCTCACATTTGATTAATATTAAACTATTTTGATCTGAATTAAGGAAAACAAATTGAGAGTATGTAAGAGATAAAGAAAAAAGGAAATTTTATTTACTTGCTTCGAAAGGTTCATAAAAATGGAAAAAAGACAATGTAAAGAGATTATGATAAAAATATTTATATTAAAACATGAAAAGGGCATACAAAATTTTTAAATTCTATAATGTTTGTTATTAAAGTAAATTTGTAAGTCTAATTTATATAATTCCATAAATTTTAAAAATACCATCTAAAGTTGTTGTTTTTTTAAAATGACTTATTATTCACCAGCCTTCAAGTTAGAATCCTTATCTAATTTTATGTGACATCGAAAATATCATTGTTTAAAATATATTTCATAATCGTCAAGTCGTTCACAGGTGCAATTTGTTGAACTTAACTGATCCACAACTGGACTTTTTTATACACGTATGCAAATCCTAACCTTATTTTTAATGTTGTAATCTAATTATTAAAAGAAAATACGTGTTTCACGCATATATTCATCGTGTGTACGCATAAAATCATGTAATTAATTCATTTTAAAGTGTAGTGAACTTTTTCTTTCCATGGTATTATCAATGTTTTTATCAAAAGATTACAGCGGACATCAATTTGATCAAAATATTAATTTTTCATTTCTCATGTTATCTAGTACTACATATAATCTTCTAATTTTAAAATTTATATTCTGATTTCGAAATTTTTAGTTAGCTATAAATAAAACTAAAATTTTCCATCACAGGGCCATTGTCCTTTGTTGATGATTTTTGTTGTTTTTGGAATCAAAATTTCGCAGTATCAGAATTAAAATTTAATTTTGCTGTTAATCACACTTAAGTAAATTTTATATTGGAATGAATTATTCAACTTCTTCTGGTAACAGTTTTTCATTGAGACTTGCTTGTTTCCTTTCTTCCTAACATGTGGTATTTGAAGTAAGTAATTATAAACATAAAAAAGGTGCTCTCAAAACTATAAACCAGAAACAATAATTATGTTCTTTTGCTATTATTCCAAGACACTAAAAATTAAATCTGTTTTCACCAGTTTTCAATAAAAAAATCTTTTGAAGTAAGCAATGTTTTTGAAAGAATTTTTTATCTCAATAGGAAGGAAATATGCTACAATGAAAACATTTTTGACAGCACTGAGGATATCTTCTATGAATAAAACATTTGTTAGGCGTTTAAATTGAATTAATCTCCAAGCTAAACAACTGAGAAAAATTTGAAATGCTAAATATTTTTACAAAAGTAATGCTTGAAGCACACATAGCTCCTGATAGTAATTTACAACGTGAATAACTTATCGATAATGGAATATCATGTAATGGTACATGGCAGAAGCAAAGCCACAGTTCCTATCCAGGCACAGGATGTATAACTGACGTATGTATAATAAGATATGAATGTGATAGGAAGGCTTTGAAGTTCTCTCAAAATATTGACCAGATTGTGTAGCTTCTAAATGTGACTTAAGAAAGAATATCTTGAGGTGACGAATGTTAAAAAGGCTGTTTTGGAGAATGCTACTGGTTGCAGTGGCTATCACGGAAACGATTCATTAATAACTACAAAATGAGGTACAATACATTATTCTACAATGAGAACTTAAGAACCATGCATGAGCTCAATAAGTTGAAAGTATTCGGAAGTTATGCGAAAGTGAATAAAAAATACGCACAGAAGATGTAGCAGAATTATTAAGCATGTACCAGCGAAACAAAATAAAAATATAGCAAGTGAAAAGGTTTAACAAGGTAGACATAAAATATATAATTTGAAGTTACAGAATTATAATTGAAAAGCTATAAAGGATGATGGTTTGGATATCAATTAATATAAAAATTCAACTTTTGCTACTTTTCTACATTATAAGTCAGCAGATATTAAGCTATGGCTTGAGTAGGTGCAGGGCATGGTAAGTGCTCTAATGTACTTTTTCAAAATCATACGTTTGCAAATAGCTTGAAATCAAAGAGCCGCAAATTCATGGAGACCGTTCTTTTCCAAAATATAGAGAAAATGCTTTAATTTTTTAAACGGGGTCTAGCTTCAAACAGTTACAGCTTTATAGCAAAAGAAAAACACAAAAAAACGATATGGCAACTTTTGTATTGCATGAAATAAATTATGGTTATGTTGTTGAATCAATAAAAAGTTACGAGGAATGTCAGATAAGTGACTATTCCTTATCCGCTGCCAACGAAAATAATATTTGAAGAAACGCACAAAGGAACCAAAAATTAATAATTTTACAAGAAAGCTAGAAATGAAAAAGAATATCAAAATCCAATCTAAAATAATTAAGTACTGTACATTAGCTTTAAGAAGATATTGAGCCACACTATGATCGGTAAAAGTAGTGAAATGGATTAGATTATATTGACGTTTAAAAAAATTGAACTGAACATAATAAAATACGAACTTAACATCGTCATGTCTAAGAAAGCTTGGGGAAAAGAATAAACTGTTTGAATTGTGTTTCTGCTTTTTTGATAAAAAAGTTCATAAGTTTATATGTATTAAAAAGCAGTAGTTACTATATACAACATACACAATTCAGTCCCATACATTTTATCACCGGTTAAAAGTCAGAATAGCTATGGAAAATGGGCGCAGTGAGACTGATAGGAATAGAATTAATGAGGTTCTGTATTAATTTCTTAAAGGGATCTGAAATTATCAGGATGCAGTGACATGGTCTTCTGTGCTAGGTTGGACTGATGAAGATTAATGATGCAAGCAATCAAATTAGGTCAACAGATAAATCAAATTAGATTCAACAGATCCTATGCTTAAGTATGGAGATTTTGATGGGCAGAGAAATGTAGTAAAGTCATTATATTTTTCTTCAAACCCTACATGTAGATTGTGTGCTGTGTAACATGACGCTTTTTCGTGTTGAAAGAGAGCATCGTGTATAAAACCATTCATAGTTCACAGAGATTTTACTTCGCACTTCTTTTTAATCCATCCTGCCTTCTACACTGATGGCTGCATCCAGAGAGCAATCCAAAAGCATTCCTTCGAATATAATCCTCCAACTTGAATCCTTCCTTTACTTTTTGCTTTCCGATGATTCATGCTGTCTATTGTCTATTTGTTTAATGGCGTATAAAAGTAATTCTTCAAAAATAAACTTCAGCTGTTACTCAATAAATTTGCAATGCAGTATTTTCTTGAAAATCCTAGCTTTTATTACCGATATTAGCAGTAATCATAGATATATTAACCAAATATATATTTTAGAAGTTCTTGAACAGCAATGCTCGATGCTGAAGAGATGTTGTAGATAGTGTCATGATTGATAGAGACAGTCAACTGATCAACACTTGTATACTTATTGATTCGCATGCATCACGTTAGCCATCACTCATTTCTATCATTTATTGATCATGGTGTACCGTATTTGCGAATATAATTTTGATTTGCAATCGTGACATTTTGCCAAACGTATTAAACATTTATCACGAAAGTTTGTTAAATGTTCATGAAGTTACAAATTTAGGAAATTCTTCCAACTTTGAATTGGAAACCAGCTATCATGTTTTCGTGAACGATTGCAAAATTGATCCTATTTTGCTTTAAGACAACAACCGCCCTATTTAATGGTTTTTCAATACACTTCAAATACCTTTTACTGTACTGTACTGCTTCTTTCCTTCTGTGATGCTTTATTTCACTTTGACTACGAAAGCAGGTGATGATTACACTTAAGTGTTTGGATTATGTACTTGGCAATTTGAAATAGAAATTTATATATTTATTTTTTAAAAAATGAAAAGCGAAGCAGAAGCAAGAGTAGATAATCAAAGTTTTTACTATAGTTTAGTCAATTTAATAAGGATCGGTTGATAAACATATTGACTTAATTTAAAGAAATTACATGCGCAATCCAGAGAGATTTAAAGAACTAAAAATATAGTAGCACATAGGAATACTTTGGAAGCAGAGAAAAAAAATTGCTTATTAATCATAAGTTTTATCATAAATAATCACAATTAAATTGAATGCATTGTAAATAATTTTTAAAATGAATTACATAGCTGCTAAAACTTGTCACTCATTAGCAAGTACAAGGGCCTAATTAAAATTCAATCCTTTAATTATTGAGCATTCACCTAAAAATTTCTTAATTAAAACCTTTCTTAAGCATTTTGAATCAAATCTGGAAATAAGTAAAGTGAAGTTCGTTAAAGTAGATGATAAATGCATAGTATTAGTAATGTTACGATGCTGTATCATTAATATACATTTTTCAGTTTCTAATACAGATTATGGACTAAAAATTGATCATATATTGTTAGCTTGGTTAGTTTCCTCCTTAAAGGAAGCTGTACAAACAGACTGTTCTATCACAGTAGGAAACTTCACATAAATTAGAAAAAATTAGATACATTGTTTCAGTGCAGGAGTGAGACATGAATCTTCTATTTTTCATCACACAATTCAGGTTATTATTTTCCAGCGTTATTTATTAAAACTTTGATTAAAATTCATCATCCATCTGATAGCCATTTGTTCATATTCTTTAGAAGATACAATATATACTCAAAAATTATGATTCAATATCTCAAGATTATCAATATTAATTTGTTATTTCTGGTATTAAATTCTTTCAAACTGAATTGAACGTGGTTTACTTAAAATTAAAAGAGCTTTGGCACAATATGTTTTGAGCTTTAGATTAGATTTTTACAAATACTGATGATTCTTTACCCTCTTACTTTTAAAACATTCACTTTAAAAAAAAAAAAGCTTTTTTTCCATTGTTTCATGCCACAATAACTTTTTTTTATCTTGTATGTATATTAAGGATATATTTATTTATAAAATTTATGTATAATTTATTTGCTATGTATAATATAGCGAAGCAGAGGTGAAAATTTATTTTAAAACTGCATTAAGAATATTTCAAATAAAATAATGTCATATTTCATTATGCTAAATTACTTTCTTTAAATAGAGAATTTTACTTTGGATTTAAAAATTTGTTGTATTTTCTTAAATTTCTGTTTTCAGGTTGGTTTAAAATTTTGTCACAGTAAAAGTCCTAAAATTGTTTTTTTAAGATTTAATTTAATGATTTGACAGTGAGACACAATCCCAGAGTGTCATTCAGATTTCTTAACGTATATAAACTGAAAACTAACTCACTGAGTTTTGTATTCGGTAAAATATTATTTCCGCAATTCATAATTATTATTATATTTCTAAATTATAATTATTATGGTAATTATGATTTACACTGGTTACCAAAAATTAGGAAAAAATCATAAAAATATTTACAACTCTCTGAAAAATAAGCCAATCTTAATAAAATTTAAATATGTTGGTAAGTAAAAGGAGCTAAACAGTAAGACAATATGCAAAATAATGATGCTTCTGTTAGGACGCCTCACTTGCGAGGGGCATAAGAATGGATGTCTCAGAGCAAGGCGGCAATTATAACTCCGTGTCTGAGATTAGAAATCTAGTATTGCGAAATTGTAACAACAGCCTGCAGGCATTATTAGACTAAACAATTTCAATGACAAGCTATTAAGAGAACAGAGGCAGGACAAAGTTGGATAGAAGTGGTTAGATGGCTGAATATGAGTCCGTCTGTGATCCATAGAATTTGACAACAATTTCTAAACTGGATTCAGCATCTAGAAGGTCAACCAAGGATGTCCACTTGCTAGAACGAATGACGATGACCGATATTTGTCTTTATGCACACGAAGAAATAGAGCTGCAACTCCAGCTAAACTCAGATACTCCCTCACTTCAAGCTCCGGAAGGTTGGTTATACAGATTAACTGTGTGTCGAAGGCTTTACGAACGTGGTCTTTACACGAGGCGACCAGTCATTTGAGTCCCGCTTGCTTCATATCATAGACGGGAACGTTTGCAATCGTCACTCCGTAGACGGGAATGGGCTGTTATCTTACGGATGAGCACATGTTTGGCCTTGAAACCGATAGAAGGCGCATTTTCATGTGGAGAGAACGTGGAATTTATTTTCACCCAGCAAACATCCTTGAAAGAGATGCATGCTAATCAGGCAGAGTCTGTGTTTAAGATTGTATCTCTTGGGGTGAACGCGTAGACCTCTACGTCTTTTTCGGTGGAAATATTAAAGCTCATATCTATAGAGATGACACTCTAGATGCTTATGTGCTCCATTAGGGGACAATAGGTGATGCTTTCGTATTACAGGATAATAATGCGACACCACATAGTGCTCGCATCGTGTATGCATATATTGAGCAAGAAAAAATATCGCGAATGTTGTAATCAGCTCGATCACAGGATCTTAACCCAATCGAGCATGTTTGGGATGTTCTAGAATGACGTGTAGCTGCTCTCAATCCTCCTCCTAGGACCCTAGCTACGCTTTCATCTGTTTTGGAAGAGCAATGTCCCGTACTTCCTACACGATTAATAAACCACATAATTGAGAGCATCACACTTAGCCACATATGCTTTATTGCTTCTGAGGGGAATCACATACCCTATATTATAGTTACTTTTTATTTTTATTCTATTTTGTGCCTTCCTATGAGTTATATAATGTTATAATAGTTTCATTAAATTCAACGCATAACTGTTTTTGCGTTATCTACATTTTAATTTTTTCTTAATTTATGATGACCAATGTATTCAAATCAATTATTTTGTAAATGGTACAGAAATTATGATTTTCTTATTGAAATAATGAAATAAAAAAAAAATTCAAATGAATTTTACACATATTTGTGTTTATCATTAGTTTTAATTAACTAATATATTTATAATATTATATTTATTTTTAGAAATAAAAATACATCAATATGAAATGCCTTTACAAAAAGGATATGTAATATGACTTTTCTTTACACTGATTTTTTCTTTTATAAATTTTCTTTTACTTTTCTGCATAAAATGAATAACTATTTTAATTTTTTCTTGCAAATTAAAATGTATTCGAAATCGCATTTCTTAATGTGTTAATATAAATAAATTTTCTAATAAAAATGAGAGATAAAGCACGAAAGATTATACCTCCAAGCTGAAACAATTAACAATCGGCTTAGTTAGCCACAGGTGACATTTGGATGTTTGATAAATGTTTAGTGACATTCATTTTTTGTTTTTTTTTCTTTATCACACTCACGCTCTTTAACAAGTATATTTCCTCACTCATGCTTGGTTATGTTGAATCCTAAATTTGATGAGAAGAAGCATTAGAATGTTACGGTGTAAAATCGTCAAAGCAATGCGACAACTGATTAAACAAACTTTTGTGACGTTTTGCCATGTACCAGGGTTGCAAGTTGAAAAGTTCAAATGTCGCCAAAGGAAAAAAAATATCGATACAGTTGGTTATTTCTTTTTAAATTCAAATTATAATGTAATGGGGGTTTTGCTAAAAATAATATTTTGTTTCCACATAGAAAACAATAGTCAATAAGAACAAATAAAGAAAACTTAATGAAATTTTATATAAAATTTGGCAATTTATTTAACATTATCATATAATGAAATTTTAACTATATTAAAGTGCATTTGATTATAAAAACCTTAACAAGTGGTAAGTTCAAATTAAAAGGAACAGCATGTTTGATAAAGTATTTAATTTCTTTAAATAGAATCTAATCTATGAAATGTTTTAATCATTTTAAAGGGTTATATAAAAACGCATAAAATATTTCCCATAATTTATTCTGAATATCAGTTTAAATACAGTAAATGTTTCGAAAACTTATAAGTGAAATATAAGAAGACACACACATTTTGCACAATAAATATTCACAAAGAACATCTTAGTTTAATTATTTTTATTATCCGTGGTAGCAAAAATATTATTCTCAAAGTAAGAAAACAGAATTTTTGTTTCTAAATATATTTATTCAAAACCTTTGAAATCAGTTAGTTTCGTAGTTGCAAACTTATATATTTTTGAAGAAATCATGCTTTAAAAATGGCTTTATTTATTTTCCAAGATCCAAAAGTTTCAGCAAGCGAAGGAAATAAGAAAAAATATAAGGATATAATCAGATAAAATATAGATAGAAATTACAGTGTTTAAGTTAACAAAAAAATAATTGATAACATTTTAAAACATTCATTAAATTTTATATTTATCAAATTTATGTAGTTCCTATTAATGAATTATTTATTTTAATGTTATCTTAGATTTTATCATTATCGTTAGAAAACCAAAAATTTAAATGAGATTAAAAAGGAATTTTTTAGCAGTAAATAATTAAAATTTTACCAGTATTCAACATAATACAATCAATAAGAAGAAACTGACACATTGTTTTTTTAGTTTTTTAATCAAAAGTGCAAAAAATTTACTAAAAACAATTATGTATGTAATTTAGCCGATATATTTTCTAGAATTTCTTTTATAATCAGTTGAAGTTATGATAATGGATAAAATGTAAGAAACCAAATTAATGGTCCGTTTTTTTGATTTTTCCAATTATTGATATTTTAAGCTATTCTTATGTCTGGACACAAGGTCTCGAATTGGATCCTAGGTACTGTTGTATAATGATAGGTAAATGTTGAGTTTCTGCTTCTTGCATACACGTCTTTCCAGATAGAGATTAGGTGTTTCAAGCAGTTTGTTCCCTGCCAAAACAAAAATGGCTCATAATCGTCTATTAAAAACTGTCACGGAAGGCAAAACTGCAGATATTCAAATGCCTTCGGCTGTTAAACTGTCCTTCATATGGATATATTGAAAATCCTTTCGGTAGGTAAAGAGATGGCGGGTATCCAAATGACTTAAAATATCCTAAACTGTCCATTACTTGGCACGAAATCCGTTTTAGTCCCAATACAGAACTCTTCCCTGAAAGAATAAATTGATCGATCAGAGGAATCGCTAACATATTTTCATTTAAACGTTAACGATATGTTCGTTAAAAACATATGGGAAGTGACTTTCAAACTATTTATGATATGAAATTTTGCGAAAATGTCATTTAATGTTTTTAATGCTTATAACAATATCTGGTTAAAATGTGTTTTATCAACATATGAATACCACTCTAAAATGCTTTTAATTAAATTTAAATGAAGCCAGCAAATGAACAGTTAGATAACTGAATAGAAAGTTCAATGAAGAATATCAGGTACACCAAACAATAAAATTAAATATGCATTTCAAAAATATTTTATTAAATTCATTTCATATCCGTTTACCATTTATATCCGGAAGTGTTTCTACATTTTGCTTAAAAAATGTTAATATCTTTAAGACAGTTACGTCTACAAATCAAATTTAAATGATTAAGTGTAATTAAATATTTATAAAATTTCCTTAAATTTTTTAATTTTAAAAATATACATTTAATGAATTGCAACTGTACAAAACACATATTTTAAATCAGTGAAATAATTCGTAAAATTAATTGATATTCATACAAGAATCCAAACAAAAGATATCGTTATTCTTAAGGCTCCAACATCTTTTCTAAGCTTCAAATGCCGCAAGTATCTCTTAAAAATTCATTACAAAAAAATGATATGTTGAGTCCTTCAAAAATTATTTTAATGAGAAATTTGGCATATGATATGAAAAATTACCATTTAAATGCAATGGTAATTTTATATTTAATTTCATAATTTTATCCTAATCCAAAAGTGTTGAAGGAAAATTTAAAAAAAAAAAAAATAAAAAAAAGTTACAGAATTAAATATAGTGAAATTTTGAAAATATTTGAAAATTAAAGAACTGGAAAAAAATTTAATTTGATCCCTAAATGGGAAATGTCGCTGAAAAATATTAGAAAAAACTAGTGTGGGGGAATCCTACTTTCAGAGTTTTGAAGAAATAAATGCCTTTAACAAGAGAGCTTGAGCTGGCAGCTGAGTGATTAGCTCTGTGGGTGGTAGTTCAAAGATCCGATTCCCACCTCTATCATGGGTGTTTGTCGCATTAAGGCTCAATAGAATTAGCCCTAATGGGAGAAACTACCAAAGAATGACAACGAAAGCGATCAGTTGTCGGAGTCATTGAAAGAAATTAATCAGCTTTGACGCTATTTATTTCCAAAAGAGATTGTCTTGAATTCATTATTTTCAGAGTCACCATATGGATCCATGACTGACTCACGACATTTAAAAAAAGTTTATATTCGCTAAAATACTATAATAAAAGACATTTTTGCATTATGATTGAGTATGAAGGTATATCAAATAATTGAAAATGTAAATATTATGTCACTAAATATGAACAATAATAATACTAATGCCATTAAAATTCAAATTTTTTCTTAAGAAAATTGAAAATTCATAAAATGACAGAGATTTGTGACAAATGAGCAACATTCAGCTTATTGATAATAATCCTTATTATATTAATTCCAAATTCAGTCTTCAGTACTTTGCAACGTCTTAAGAAGTACATGCTCGGTAACATAACTGAAACAACTATCTTAAGTTATTGAAATATTTTAAATTTATAAATATGTTTAAATTTGTTGAACTTGAAATTTTGAAAATAAAATCAATTTGATGCAATTTTGCATAAAAAGATTTAACATTAGATATGCACTTTTTTTTTTTTATCTTATAAAGAAAAACATGTATAAATAAAAACACTTCGGTAATGACGGTTGATTCAGGTGACAGCAGAATGTCCATCCAAATCAAATTATTTAATTTTATACTGTGATGCTGAGATAATCATTCACAAATTTTACATAATTTTTTTATCACATTAGAATAGAGCATAGTTATAGATTTATCATTAAATACAATCTTCACAACATTTAAAGGGTACATGATTTTTATTGGGATATAAACAAGCAAAATTTATGCATTTGAGGAATGCCGTAACTTCAGTGGTAAAATTGTTTCATTTACATATTTGTAACAACTTTATAACTTGAAGTAATGCTCATTATTATAAATATTTCATATAAGTGATTACACATAATTTCATTATAATATATGTTATGGAGAATGGTTGTTGAAAGTAACTTGGTCTATTATTTACTGACAAAAATAATATGTTACTGGCACTTTTATATTTACAAAATAACATTGTCAATATTGGATAAAAGGCAATATTGTCTGAAGAACTGAAGAATGCAAGTCAAATTTTTATGTTTGTCTAAATTTTCTATCTGAGTTTTTAAATTAATTGAAATACATATGAATTAAGTTTTTTTTATAATTTTATAATAAACTAATATTTTTTAAAAGGAAACATTTAATGATTTTTTATTTCCTAGAAGGTATTATGATATTAAATATTTAATTTTATTACAGCAAATATTATGAAATAGAATAATATATATTTTAATTAATATTTATTACTTTTTAATTATGTGTAATAACAAAATACACCCAGAAGCCAGATATTATATTTCAGTGGAAATGGCTACAGTATCAAAATATTTGTAAGTTCGAAATAAAGCAAAGAATCTATAAAAAGTGTAATTATGGCAGAAGTCACTAACCCCCAAAAGATTGTAGCAACTATGATTATTTGGATTCCAAATCGGAATGCTACGCAAATTTTAGTGAATATTTGATGATATTAAGTACAGATATTCAAAGAATGTATCAAACTTAATATAAGAAAAAGAAATCACATTCATATTGAAATAGTAACACTAATTATGAATATGATGATTCATTGGGAAAATATGACGGAGCAAATATTTGAAAGAAAATTTCCAAATAAGTATGTGGATTGATTTGATATTATATAAGTAATTATCCACTGAGATAAAAATCAGAAGTAAATTTATGTATTTAGATCAAAACTTGCATCTTATTAATACAGTTCTACCTCTTTATTACGAACGTACAAGTGGATTATAGACATATATGTTGTGCTTATATTTTATTCATTGATATAACATGTGTATTTTAAGTCATAAAAGTAATGTATACAAAAGAATGTTAATGCGCCCATTTTTAAGCGAAAAACTCTTAATTTTCATTGTTAATTTTTCTATTGTTTCCGTACATATATTTAAGTCGGCTTTTATTACTGAAATAAAATTAAATAATGGTTTATGTGATATAAACATTAATCTAATTATTACGCTGCAGAAAAATGAAAAAAAGGTTTAAAAAAGTGGTTTAAAAGGTATTTTATTGTTAGGCCTTTTAAACAGAAATAAAGGTTATACAAATAAAAAATTCTAATATCTCTATGCTTAACATATTAACATTATCATTGAAAAGAGTTGCATCATTTAGAGTTAGACTTTAGATTTCTTTATAAAATGTAAATATTTTAAGTGTCAATATTAAACATGAACTGAAAATACAACGAATTTATAGTTACCAAATATGTTATTTTATTCTGAGAGTGTTTACTGATCACTTAAACGTTCTCTGGCACATTGGTATAGTAAGTAACAAAAATACGGACACTCCAGGAAAAAATGGAGCCACTATGCCCAAGATATAGCACCCATAACACTAGACACACTTAAAAATATGTCATTGTAAAAGGCAATCAAATAATTACTAAGATTTGACTAAAAGAAAAATCATGGGAAAATGTACTAGATAAATGGAAGTCTTTTGGTAATATTCCAAGAAAAGAAGCAGTGGAGCAAAATTTAAAATCTTAACCGGATATAACTATTTAGCAGAACATCTATGCAAAATGAAAATATTGTCTTCCAAAGCTTGTCTGGTTTATAATACAGGCACCTTGAATTATTACTAGATTATAATGTGTAGATGCTTATTTAAGAAGTCCCAAGAAAATAAGGACGTCATTAAACTTTATTGGGAAGCTAGAACTCTCTTGTAACAACAGTTATAGACACTAAATTTGGCTTGCTACTTTTGATTGTTTTCTATTACGTTTCAATTGTCTTTTTAGATTGTTTTATTGTTTCACTTTTGTTTAATTTTATTTTTTGCACCCGTGTAATACGGTGATATGCATTATTTATATGGATTAATTTCGAAAGAAAGTCGTATGAACCAACAAAATACAAAGTTAATATACTGATGCATGTTAAATATCTGTTCAAAGATATTAATACAAATTTCTTATAAATTTTGTTCTTGATAAATTTATTTAGAGTACGTATTTACTGAGAATTTCAATAAAATGTGAAAAATGAAATAATATAAAAATTCTATTAAAAAAATTCAATATTTAACCTCAAACAATAACTGTACGAATATAAGTAATTAAATTAAATTCAAAAAAATGCTTATGCTTCTATTTATGTAATTTATACTTATAATAAAAAAACTAATAATACAAAAACTGAAAAAAACCAATAGTGAATTTATTTAGATGAAACAAATGCCCCATCATTGCGTTCCCCCCCAAAAAAAATGGTTGACGTATTTGCAATATTGAGCAATGACACACACACACATCCATTATGAATTTAAGTTGTAATATTAGTTTATTTTTACCAAACTGCAGTTTTGTCTTTAAAATTTAGTAAAATTATTAGTAGGGATTTGACATATAATATTATAGAAAAGAAATATTTTCTAGAATAATGAAGTTTTTTGTAGAATTTTACGTAAGAGTTCTGTATTTTTATCAAAAACCAAATCTCGATGCTTTTTTCTCGTTTCAGAGTCTCTTACCCATCTTATTTATTAAAAATCTGCATGGATCAGTAAAATTAGTAAAATTTTTATGTCAATATAGACACAAAGTAAGAATGAAATTCAAACCCCAAAAACGAGCTCGCGTAATTGGTGTTCAAAAGATACATGTTTTCTTCAGTGATACATAATTAAAACCCAGATCCTTTATTCTATTTGATTCACTGTGAAATTTGAAGTTTGTACAATAACGCCTCATTATACCAAACTGAGTTCAATGCACGATTTGAAAAAGGATGACACTTACTAAAGTAACACTTTGAGCTATTGACAATGGTTTAAAGTGAATTTTAAAATGCATTTAGATTCAGGGCCTCTTAATTTTATATCACTTCCAACGATTTCAACATCTATGCATTTTTCAAACCTCAACACTATAGAAAGGAAATGATATAATTCTGAATGAGTTTAAAGTGTATCATAGCATTACTGCTAATAATCATCATGTAATTTGCTATCCATCAGTCACTAAAGATCGAATTTTGTCTCGAAAGTTTTAGTAGGAAAGAGCAAAAAACTAATCATTTATAAAATATGGTGATTCATTAAAACTCAGACAAAAAAACTGTCTTTAGAATCTAAATGATTAGTAAAAAATATTATTCCTTCGTTGGGATATAGAAAAGGTTATTTTACTTTTGATTTATTCATTCATATAATTCATCTACGACTGTTCTTGGTTCAGAAAATGATTTCAAAACACTTGAATTATTTTAGAGTGAAAGTAAAATATATCTGTTATCATTTGAGATCCACGTAAAAATAATATTTTACAGAAAATTTTGATTTCAAGTATTATCTTTTTGTAAAAATAATAAGACTATAACTAAAAATAATTAATAATTTATATCCTTTTAAAGTTTACACATATTATTGATTAAAATTTTATACTTCCAAGTATAAATATATTTAAATTAATCGAAATATTGAGAAAAGTGTCACGACACTTTTCAAAAAGGAAATAATAATTACAAATTTTTTAAATTTATTTAAGGTTATAATTTAAATTTCAAGTGTTCGAAAGTCAACTTTGAAACCAAACTAATGAGAAAAACTTATAACTTGAGAATCACATATTTTTTTCTCTCTGTGTTCAAATTTTGTGACATTTATTTAATCTTTTATCATTTAAGTTTCATATGCTTCCTAAGTCACATTATTAGGAAAGTATTGATTGAGAAAAATTCAAGAAAATAGAAAATGAAAAATATGACTTCTGATAAGTTTCCTTAAATCAAACGGTTTTAAATAAACACACATGAAATTGATTATCAAGTAAATGAAAGAGCTCTAAGCTTATTCAGTGAAACGAGGAGAAAAAAATTTAAGAGTTGTTTTTAAGAATAAGAATTTTATTTCGAGGATAATTTTATTTATCAAGTAAAATCTAAGAGCTAAAAGTTGATCTATTGCATTCAACAGTATATTGAAAAATGAATTCATTTTAACTACAGAGGAAATGTTTTCGCTTTTACATCTGTTTGATGTAAAAAAAAGTAATATTTTTCTAACTGTCATAAAATAATCATAGATAAATGAAGCATGTTCAAGATATTTTGTAATCAAATTGAACTCTAATTTAACAGAATTTTCCCAAAATATTTATAAATATATCTTTATAAGCAAGAAATTTTTGAAATAATGTTTAATCTTAATTTATTTTACTATCTAACTTATATAAATATTTATATAAATAAAATCCTTATTTTGTTTGTCCGCTGAAATTTGTTCGGTATTCATTTGAAAACGGCTGCATCAAATACAATAAATTTTTTTTATCAAAATATTGATTTTTGACTTATTTAAAATAAAAACTTAGTTTTCTTTTGAAATTCTGATTACAGAGTTCGTAATTAACATAAAATATAATTTTTTCCCCTTTTAAAAGAGTCCCATGAATTATACCTGAGAGAAGAGAAAAAGAATTTACGGCATTGTGGATCATCCTATTTTCTACATTCCTATAGTGCAATTATTATTTTTTAAAATAATGATATTTACTTTTTTTATTTTCGAACAGTCTTTGTCAGTGTTCAACGAATGTGTTTTCGTTTTTCACAATATTTCACCGATCAAAAATGCATCAGAATGTCAATGAAAACAATCTCGGCTTCAGTATTTAATAACGTAATGACTAAATAGAGTTTTAAAGCATAATATACCTCGTTAGATTTGGCTTCAGTTACACTATACATGAGCCTTCATTTCGTGAAGACAACTATCATTTAATTAAAATTTTAATTAAATTATTTTTAATGAGTTCTTTTTTATGTATTAAATTTCATTGCAATAAAGATCATTTTATTCTAGTATGCTGTGTATAAAACTATCTAATGTAAGTTCTGCGAAGGTTTACTTTAGATTAATTTAAAGTATACTTTTTCAGTTCATAGTAAAATTAGAAATTAAAAAATTCAGTCAGGAATTTTTTTTAATCCTTTGTTTTTGTTTTATTTCAGTACATCGAACATAAAAATGATCTGATATTTCTTCTTTTTTTACTGCATTAATTCATTGTTTTACTTTGATAACAAGTTAGAAACTCCAAAATCTTGAAAAACATTTTCTTCCTATAAACTCTAAACCATGTAGGCATGCGATCAGTAAGTGTACACTATTTATTCATGGACCCAGTAGTAAAATGATATTAACAGAACGACGCAGCTGACGCGAAGCAGGTACTTTCAGCTAGATTATAATAAAAAAAGCTAATCAGTGGGGTTAAGATATGAGATTATATATTGAAGATAAAAATGTATACTTATAATTGTAAAAAAACATTTTTAGCCATGAACATTGCAACATCATGAAGGGAAGTAAATAAAAAATCTTGATGAGTTTCAGTAACCTATCATTTTAGTATTAGCACCACACTGGTGGATTTCGATTAGTGTGAGCGGTAATGTTAGGGAATGATAATCCAGATTCTCAACAGGTGAAGATCCTGACCCTATCGAAGTTCGTTACTTGCTTGTAAGCATTTGTTCTTACTACATGAGACTTAACATGTTTTCTGAAAATACTTCAGTTTTACGAAGTAAATTTCAAATAAAAAATCCACTGCACATCTTTTCTTTGATGAAGTACTTCAGTTGTCTTTTGCCACTCTTGCGTTTTCCAAATGCGCTGAAATGATTATCATTTGCATATTCTAACCTTTCCTTTCTTTCAGATGAATGTGGTATTCAATATAATCTTATCTTAGATTAATCTTGCCTGGTGTTTCAATTTTAATGGCCTTCAATGCACACGTTCCTTTAAAATCACTTAGAAATCTTGAAATTAATGATTTGATTTTAAAGAAGTAAACACATAAAGCTGACTTGCTGATATGTATATATTCTATAATATATTTAATTTAATAAGTTTGTAGTATGCAACTATAGTTCATTTATTAAAATGTGTATCTATATTGACAATGTACTTTTCATTTAGGTGGTAGGTTGTTCAGATCACCAGTGTAAAACCATGGCAAGCGAGAGAGAAAAATTCCTGGAATTATTGTATAGTCAGAATTAAATTATTTTCCCATTAAAATATTGTCCAAAAAACGGAAGTAGGGGTTATCAGCTGGGGCTGGATTTGTTGAGTTTGAAGGATGATGAAGTTCCGATTCCAATTCCTGTAGTTTTTCAAAAGTAATTTGTATTAAGGATATTTTAGCGTCATCATACAATATGAGTCAATCGGTTAATCAATCTAGCCTAAATTTAAGTTTTTGGATCGTTTCATCTAGTTGATTGCAGTATATTTCTGCTGTGTTTTTTATGACTTCGTAATAGATTACAATTATGAGATTTTTTCTCATAAATTTTATCTCATAAATGGTAACTCATCATTAACATTTATGAGATAAAACTTACCTGAACGAAATTTGACGTGTGTTAATATTTCGATTAATCTGCTGTGCTGCAGTACTACATATAAATTAGCATTTCATAGCTTTGCAAATTTCTGTGTTAACATTATTTATTCATTGTATTTTTAACAAAATCAAAAATAAATTTAAAATACTTTAGAGTTTAAAACGATTTTTTCAAATAAACAAAATATTTAACATTATAAAAGCCGGAAAAAATTAGCCAGTGTTAAATAGTAAGCAATAAATCTCAACATGGCTTAATAGTTGAAATATATAATGGACTTTAGATCAAAAGGTTCTGGATTCAATACCAACCAGTATTGAACAATGGGGAAAATGTTGTGCTTCTGTCCTCTGTAGATATATCTGTCTAGCTAGGAGCTTTGAAATTTCGGATTTTCTAACTTAATTATATTAATGCTTTTCTGTATCAATAAAGTTCTTCAGGAAGTAATTATTGAAATCCTTTTCAACATTAGGTGATTAGGCTGTTCAGCATGGAGTGTCAAATAACAAGTTGTTAAATTAGCAATATTATTAACCTCAAATTTACAGATTTTACCCTTAATTGACTACATATATATATATTCCAATAAATTTTTATTCAATATACACTTGACCTATTTATATAGTAACTCAAGTCTCTTTTTCCCTTTTTTTAGCTCGAATGATACTTTTAAATCATTTAATTTAATCGGTTTTCATCAGAGTAGTTAAATTTTGATTACACATAAATAAAAATAGATTCAACTTCTGTGTTGAAACTGAAATACTTTGTTTCTTTTTTATGATAACATGATTTCTAAAATGTACCTAGTACAAACATATTTCTTTATTTAGTTAAATTCAGGTATCAAATTATTATTTAGAGTATTTGCATCATATAATTTATTTATACATAAAATGCTTAACGACAGAATTTGTGTCATTAAATTTGAATAAAGTTATGATTATTGTTTTTCTCTCTTCAAATTTACATGCTTAGATTTTTATTATTATTAAGTTTTAAATTTTAAAATTTTTCCGATTTATAGAAGATTTCATAAAGATATAAAAGGTTCTGTCTTATCATAAATTTCCTCAGTATAAAAGAATGACAGCATAAGTTTATAAAAATGTTTACACACAAGAATTTATCTTTGTTCAATAATTCGTTTTTTAAATATAATTTGAGTAGAAGACCCGATAAAAATTATTTTGCTAGATGCATCCCTTTTTGTCAGCATTATTAGACCATAGTAAATTTCGATATATAATTCGCCATTTAATGTAACCAAATATTATCATGACAAATTTAGAAAATAATAATGTGATTGAAAAAAAATGTTTCATATAAGTTGACCAAACTAGCTCAAAATTGTTTTTAAATTTTTTACGGTTTTCCTTTTTAATGAAAGAGATTGTTCTTTAGAAAAGTCCACTGATTATTTAATACATAATGATAAACTGAATTACAGAGTCACGAGATAGTGAAAAACACATATCTAAAGAAAGAGCAATAAAATGCTTCTTTGTGTCCCTTTCAGAAGGGGAAGACCTTTCAAGTATACTGTAGAAAAAATACAATGATCCGCTTTATAATCAATGAATGATTTCTTGAATAACAACTCTCTTTAAATTAAATAAATTTTATATTATGGGGTATATTTAAACTACTCAAAGAGTTGAGAAATAAACTAAAAAAAAATGAAGAAAATGTTAGAGTGACAGCTGTAAATGGGTATAAATAGCAAAAACACATGTAACACAATATGTAGAATAGGAAATGTACATCAAAAATTCTATGCGAAGGTTAGTTATTTTCTAAGTTTTAAAAGTGCATAAAATGTCACTTTGGGACAATTTGTTTAATGTAAATGACAAAAAAATATTGTTTATAAATTATGTTGTATGTTTAATATTGTGTGTGAGCTTTCTGTCTCAGGTTAAATTACCGCACATCTGATTGCATGGGTACCCTGAAGTTATCAATACTATTATTCTACTTATGAAAAACTATAGCCCTCAAATTCTGGTCAACAAAATTAGGCTTCTCAGTAATGAGTCTTTCAAGTGTGTCGCAAATAAGTTCGACCAAATTTAGGTCGAAGAATAAGCTATCTACTCCATACATTGTATTATTTTAGTTTCAAGTAAGTTTTCCCCAAGAAGATTCATATGCAATCTTTCATTAATTTGTATTGAAAAAAAAAGAAATAGTCATTGGCTGCAAAGTAAAGTACAAGGAAACTTTACATTTGGCTTTACAAAGTATACTATCATAATACAAAAAGTATTATGATAGTACACTTTGTGAAGCCAAATCGCTATTCCGAATGATATACAGATTCAGACGCCTACCGGGGTACTCATAAGTATGTAGTTTGCATCTTTCGGTGCAATTGAGGTGGGTTAATGTCATAGGTTAGAATCGATATACGATTCTATCTCATAACGTAAGCCCCCCACGTTTGTCATGAAATCCTTCTTGAAAAATATAGGGCTATTTCAAATGATTCTTTCTCTCCATATGAAAACACGGCACAGTTCATTCAGAATCGAAACTAGTCAGGAAATATCATTGATCCAATAGTTTAACATCCAGACTCATTGTTTAGCAGCCCAACTTCTTCAATACAACAATTAAATTTCATAAATGAGAATGGAAAGATGTGGTATCATGATTTCTGAACTTAAAACCATTTTCTTGTTTTTGGTGGCATGAATATGGATTTGCTTATATTTCTTTTTCTTTTTCTGACAAGCCTTAACTTACTATTGTTTTCATTATCATTGTCAGTACTTGCGCGCTATGGATATAAAATTAAATAATTATTTACTTTTTTAAAAGTGTATTTCCATTCATGCCATTATAGGATCGGGCTTAAGTTTTCCATTTTGAAAAGTATTTTGAATGTAACTTATGAATGCAACTAAAATTCAAAAATATTTTGATCCACCAAAGAGATTTTCAAGAATATTTATAAAATTGTTTCTTTATTGCATGGATTTCTTTGAAAGCATGATAAAGTAAAATCGAATTTTCTGGATCATGGTGAGATTTACATGAATTGTTAAAAGAAAAAAAAGGAATTATATTCCTGCTAAAAAGTAAGTTTGTTGCCTAGTTAAAGCTAAGAAATCCTAAATAGACATTTCCGTAACAATCCTTAAATTGTTTTGGCAAAATAAGTTTTTTTCTAAGAAAATTTAAATTCTCAAAGCCTTCTACCATTTAAATTCTTAAAGAATAAAACATTAATTTTCAATTTAAAAATATGTTCTTAAACTACATCTACAATGTGCAAGTCTTAAAATTTTATATCTTGAGCATTATATTTTCAACTAACACTAATTTTAAGGACATTTTCAAATTTATTAAACTTCTGTTGGGTATATTATTAAGCACTCAAGTATTAGTTTATTTCTTTTTTTCTAATTTATGAAAAGGATTGTAGTTTTTATAGATCGAGCATAATATTTATTTATATTAAGCTACTGATAAGTGAGTAAAAACAGATTTTAAATACTTTTTCATTATTACATCTACAACCAATAAGGAAAAAAAAATAAAAATAACAGACAAATGAATAGGAATTACTGAAGAACTGTCACGCATAAGTAATTCAGTATGATTAGTACAGAATAATTATGCCATAGTTTGATTTCTCCATTTAATACTTTTCACAAATGCTATTGGAATTTACCAATCATAAATTTTATTTCACAAGATAAATAGACATTTAATTTTCCACAAATTCTATTTCATTCTGAATTTTAATACCGGTTTTTTTGGATATGATTTCAAGTTAAAAATATTAAATAGCAGATATAATTGAATAAAAAGTAGACAGTAAAAAATCTGAAGATTTCTTACTTAATATAAAGATAACTTTAAGAATAAAAACACTTTAGACTACCTTTGCCTATTTTTCAAATTTATTAAACTATAAATGAATTTCTGGATTTAGAAATTAAGATGTTGTTGTATAATGTAATTTACTTGAGGATTTCTACCTTTCAGCACTACAAGGAGCGGAAGTCATCGCACCTTATATAAAAGGACATCTAGTGAGGTACTATCGTAGCTCCAAAAGGGGATCTTCGTAATTTAGAAGCAGGAACAAAATAGAAGACTTCCAGATTTCACCCGTCAACCCCAGAGTTATCATTTTAGATGGAGGATATTGCGACCACGACATATTTAACATGCTCCAGCCACCATAAGCGAACACGAATAATCATCGGTGGGGTTGGAATTTGAACTCATTACATCCCGATAACTAGAACGGACACCCTAACCTACCAGGACATTGCAGCCCGTTGAAATTAATATTGAAAATAAAGAATGGGAATAATAAGGAAAGCAGTTTACAATCTCATTTAAATTGCTTTGTTACATATTGATATCTATCTATATTTACTACTACTTTTACACATCTTAGGACCATAAAATTCTTGAAATAAAATTATATTTCGTAGTTAGTTAATAATAAGTGTCTATAATGATTTGAACTACTTTAATGAAATATCTGTCAAATATGATCTCAGAGATATCACTGCTTACATTTTTAGTTAATAAATTATTATAATTTATTTTACTTATTAAAATTTTGAAATATAATTATTATATATTTTTCTTCACTTAATTTAATATTATAGAAGTAATATTAGTACAATGTTTAATAATATTTTTTCTGTATTTTACAAATTGTAGTGAATGTAGTTATTTTACAAATTATAGTGAATGTAGTTACTTTAAATGTAGTTTTGAAATTTGAATTTGTTCACCTAAATATTGTGCATGGTTCTTAGTTATATACAAAAATAGCACATGTTTTTTATTGATTTCATATTATCCGTTCCAGATTTAATTACTTGCTCATTACTTGTCTTATCCAGCATGTAAGATTTAAGTTTGTCTGTTTAAATATATTTATAAAATTTTAACAGATCAATGCATAAAATAGTAAAATTATGTAGTATTAAAATAAAGATGTTAGTAACAGAAATCAAACTTTGCAAAATACTTAATAAAAAATAAAAAACAATATAAGGTTTCTTAATACACTAATTAACATGTTTCATTTACGATAAAAATCCTTTTGTTTAGTATAAGTTACATTCTTAAAAATTTGATTATCTATTTTAAGTCACATAGAAATATAAGAGTATCAGAAAATACATATTAATTTTCTAAATGTGTTACAGATAATGACTAACTTACCACAAATATTAAAGAAAAAATATCACGCATCCTTTATGATTTGTCAAGAAATGGAAAAGTAGTTGGGAAATTCAAAAAGATTTTTACAAATTTAGTGATGATATAACATGCATATGAACAACATAGATTTTTTACTTATGTCTTCAAAAACTTGTATCACGCCAGTTTCTTCGGACGAGCAAAATTTTGAGTTTTATTGGCGAAAAATACTTAAGAATAAAAGTTGTTTATTTAATGTGAAATATTTTTCAGAACAGATATTATTTAATAAATAATTAGAATTTTTAATAATAAATGAGTAATATAGTGGAGCGTATAACGTATTAGCAAATAAATAAATAATATAAATAAAATAAATAAATCTGCATGAAAGCAGTTTTATAAGGAATTCTAACTATAATGAATTTAACTTTAATTCTAAGATTTCCTTTCTAACTCTAATGAATTTAAATGTAATTTACCCAGTAATATTCATATTGAAATACTAACGGTAAGGAATTAACATTGTACGCAATTATAAAATTCATGCCTAATTAATGTTCGTAATTGATTAAAAATATGATCACTGAAAGCTAAAAAACGTAAAACAAAAACGGAATATGGAATAAAATAATTCTAATTCACTTAAGCAATTTAGAAAAATTTCTTCTATTTCTTGAACTCTATATATTTCTCAATAAATCTATTCTTTATCAGCTAAAAAAAATTCCCATAAAATGAAACTAATTTTCCAAAATCAATTTTTATTAAATATGGACTTAAGCACTCAATTAGCACTTTTTATTTAACAAAAATAAATTTAAAAAGCATTATAGTAAGACAATACTAAATGTTAACTGAGTCAGTGATATGAATTTAAATACCAAGATGTTTCTAGAATGTTTAAAATTAAAAATATGGCGTATCAAAAGAAGGAAGTTTGTTTTTATTTATTAATATAGAATTTTTAAACATTTGTTTCTTACTTAGATTGAAAATAACTTGATTATATTAGCATAAAAGCTCATCTATTTAAAGATATAGATTAGGCAAATGTCTAAAATTTACATAAAGAATAGAAATAAAAGTTCCACACTGAAATAATTTTCTGAATCATTCATTTAAAATAAGAATGGTCTATATCTTCCATTTATTTTCAAAGTATTAGGTATTTGTACTTATAAACAATATTTGTCAAAATTAATCTCTCTCATATTAAAGTGTTATTTTCAGTTTCTTATAAAACTATTTCTATGTTTTGGTTAAGTAAACATTTTTGTTTTAAGAAAGCGTATGATGTTTTTTGAAGTGATTATATGAAATCAAGCATAGGATTTTGGATTAAGATTATCCTTCAGACCTTGATATTTTCAAAACAACAAGTGACTATCATGTAAATTATCAAATATGAATTGAGTACTAAGTTAGGTCACCGGTCTTATGTGGGTTTTATTTCTATTTTGAGGGTATTAATCCGGAGCAGCGGCACCCTTGCATTGCACTTCTCTGAAAATGTATTAAACATTTATTTGAACTCTCAGAGATTTCATAAATCCCCTAAAGATTATGGTGTTCTTAATCATTATATAACTTACTTTTACAGCTAACACTTGATGTGATTATTATATTCCAAGAATATGTCAAATATTATAGCTTAAAATAATTTCAGTAAACAGATTTTATATATTTCAAGGCAGTTTCTTTCAAAATGTAGAGGCGCATCTACTGCTTGAGTATAAGAGAAAAGATTAAGGACTACATTAAGAATTTGGTCAGTTGATTTTCGCTTATGCGGATTTGGTGAAAGTGTGAATACTAGTAAGATCTCGTAAAATCTGAATTAAAAGAATCAGCTTAAATAACAAATTTTTAATAATAAAAATTACCACTTATCATATCTCTTATGATAAAGTGAATATACCACTTATTCATAAGAACATATTTTTATCATAAAAATTAGCTTTTTAATGAAAATTCTAAAATTTAGGCTTATTTTCTTATAATCTAGTAATTAATTGTCCTAAAAAGCACAAACATTTGATTGACTTAAATTTTTATATCTCTCTGGCTATATTATATTATGACTATATTTAGACTAGTGGTATTTGAAAGACAGATTTTTGGAACAAATTATAAATCATTATTATTGTTAAAATGTGATTCAATGTTGAAATTTTTCTATACGCAATATTTCTTTACCCTTTACAACTCGAAGTTATAATAGCTCGATCAATTGATTTAAAACATATCATCAATTTATTAATAATTGTTGCCTATATTTGTTAAGCTAGGTAAATGTATTTATAAATTTTATTTTATTATATTGAAATTTTGTGGTTTATTGACATGCTAGTGTAAATTGTGCATTTCACAATTTGATCAGAATCTCGATAAATTAGTCTATTTTTTAATGAAAGATCCTTTGAGAGTTAAAATTTTGGAATCCTATTTTAATTTTTCTTTGCAATATTATATGATGTTTTTAATTTTGATGCATTAGCTTGAGTTATAACGTTTTGGAAAAGCAGAAATAATTTGATCATTATTTCTGCTTTCGAAATTTATAAATTTTAATTTTCGAATATTTTTAACTTAGAGAAAACATATTTTCCTTTTTGTTAAGAAACATGTGTATGTGTGTTGAAACATTAAACGTTTCTGTAAATTACATCGCTTAGCACAAACATTGCATTAAAATAATTATGGAATCAAAATGTGATAGATTAATGAATTTTTGACAAATTTCGTACTCAACTCTTTTTGAAGAAAGCTTTATTTAACTTTGTAACATTTAAATATGTTTACGATTCGAAAACTAAGTATTACACAATTCCTTCTAAAAGTATTATTTTACTATTCTATAATGTTGTGAAAATTCCCTTAACAGCTACTTCGGAATTCCACTCTTTTTTCGAGGAAAGTCGAATAAAAAAGTGCTCCATTCGCCAAATGTGGTAGGCATTCGAAAATCACACTTAGCTAAGTGATACGCAGGTGGAAAATGAAGAAATGAAAGAAAGATTGTGTTTCTGAATGGCGGCCTCATCTAATATACCACAAACTCGGTTTTACAGCTCTCCCATGAAGCTTTTTGTAGTTGCGCTCTTATCTAGCCTTAAGAACCTTGACAATAGCACGAGTAAGTAATTTAATTAATTTACAATTTACCTTAATAGTAAATTTTTATTTTATTGTAAATAAGAGATAAAAATTATTTTGTAAATTAATCTTACTGTGAAAGATGTGTACCTTTCCTGCACACATCTTTAGTTTAAGATTATTAATTTAAAGAGCAACGATGTTGTATTGTGAGCTTAAAACATGCATAAAAATGAGTCATTAGTGATTTTTGATTTTTTATTAGCATTGTGTTTCTAAGAAAAATTGTGCTTAAAAAAGTTATTTTTAAACTAAAAACTATCAAGTTTCTCAAAAATGTAAGCTAATGCTAGAAATTTAACTATCAAATTTTTTATAATCTCCCAATAAATTTGTGAATTATTATAATATTTTGATTATACTTTTATCAACACAATTATTAAAATATTTTTATACTCTTGTAAGAGTTTAATAATAGTGTGGATAAGAGTAATAATATAAGAGTTTTAGAAAATTCTATTTTTTTACCAATATTGATGAATCTAAAGCTTTGACGTTATTCCAGTTATAACAATTTCAGAGTATGTTATATAGTTTGTGTCCCTCTTAAAATTTTACGACAGAGAAAAATTTCGCAAAAAATTTAACTATCACTATATAATAAATTGTCTTTTTTCCATGTTTAAAATTAAAAAATTTTTGTAAATATAACTTTAATTTACATATAAAATAAACCTAGTTTTAAAAATATTCATTGATTGGTATATAATTTTAGCATTTTAAAATATATTATCTGAACATAGGGAATGAGTGCAATTTGTTAACGTAGAGCAGATGGAATATATAAAATGATCAATTTTATGTTTATTTAAATAAATATATATTCTATATTTACTTTAAATGTAGTTTTTGCTTCCATATGTGAATAAAAAATCGACAGAATATTGTATTATAAAAGTTTCCTTGTTGAAATTTGCATTCCATTAATATAATTTTATATACTTTTTAAATAAATTATAGGGTAAGTTTAAACAAATATATTTATAATTATATAATAATAATTTTCGAAGTCATTCTTTTTTTTAAATAAATCGAGTGAAGAAGCTATTTTAAAAATATATTATTTATATCAGTGCCGATACTGCTGTGAAATTTAAAACGTAAGAATTTTAATTTAAATAATATGCATTCTAATTACAGTTGTTATATCTCTTAGAAATCAAAACATGCTTGTTTTACTTAATTAAACAATTTAAAAATGAAAAATATTTTATCATTAATAAACACATTTTTAATTTATTTTTAAAACAGATGATTAACTTTTTTTAACTTTGAATCTAAACTGCTATAAGAGGTAATACCATTACGTGTAATACTCCTGTGTAAATTTAAGTAACTTTTGCAGATTTATATTGGAACATGAATTCAAATCATGATACATAACAAAATTCTTCATTTTTGTGCAGTTATTGCATTAATTTAAATATTTTATTAATATCCTTGTACATTAATTCTAATCTTTGAAAGGTTATGATTTTCTGTGTGTGGTAACACATAACACTGAAAATACATGGCAAGAATTAATTGCTCTTATAGAGAAATGTGAGTATGAGAGCCTATTAATCTCAAAGAGGAGTATTCTCTCATACGCATATTACTGCATCTGAGAGTATATTTAATATGCATTAAATACATAAAATATTAGATCTATGAAAACATGTTTTAACAAGTTGTAAAAAGTATTCAAAATACAATTATAGACATATTTGAAGACATTTTCAGATATTAATACTCGCTCATTTCCTTTGTATTACAAAAATAGAAATTCACAGCACATTTTTAAAGTTTTGGAATTTGATAATCGCACAAATATTCTTATAAGAAATTTTTATCGATTATTCAAAGAAAGAGTAAATTAAAGCATGCTCTGTAAAAGAAATTAGTCACATCTTTGTTTAAAGACGAAATTCATATTTTTAATTGAATATTGTTAGAGGAAAACATTTTTTATTGAAAAAATAGCAATATATTCATAGGTAATGATTCATGTAACTTAAAATTTCTCAATTTTCGATTTTATAACATGACCTATAAGAGCAACGACTATTTAATTAAGAAAAAGATTATTCAATATATAAATTCAATTAAATATTTTTCTTATAACATTTATTGAATAATAAAATAAGATTTATTTGTAAAAGAATGTGGTAAAAAATAATGCGATTTTTCCCAGGTCTCTCATATTAGCTAAAAAATAAAGCTTTTTTTTTTTTACTAATTGAAAGTAAAGCTACTTTGGAAATAAATATGAAAATTGTCTAATTTTTTAAGCAGACATATATGAATCTTTAAAATTTTTAGAAAATGTGATATGAATCTTACAAATCTTCAAGGAAAACAAAATGGTTTGTATTCGAAAATTTTAAGGAATTTTTAATACAGACATTACTATAGTTTTCAAAATGTAATTTATACTCCAAGGTTATTCAAAAGATAATCTCGGAGTGTAAGTGGCATTTTGATAGTATTTAATATAGAAAAACACAAAACATCATCTGTATTAAATAATAATCAAATTAATGTAGAAGTAATCAAATGATAATTTTGATCTTAATCTGGATAATTTTTTTTATTTTTACTGCTGCAATTACAAATTTCAGAAGTTAATAAGAAATAACCTCTAAATACACTCTTTTTAAATTTTTTTAAGAATACATATAAGAAAAATTACATAGGAGTGCTTAAGAAAAATCACACTGAATTAATCATTTTTGGTCTCTTACTGGTATACACAATTGTAATGCATATTTTTTACACAAGCTAAAAAGCCAATAATAGACTTTTAAATGAAAATTTCAGTATCGTAGTAAATTTTTCCATAGCTTTTTAATTTAAAATTTTAGATTTCTAGTTTCTCAAGGAATTAAAAGTAAATCAAAATAAATGTTTTTCTATTAAGTGTATTGATTTCTTCCAAATGGGAAAACAATATTGATATATTAATAATCTGAACTTTCAAACTCTTAAATTTCTTTAAGGTATTCTTAAAATCTAGCATTTTTAATGAAGAATTTTCTTGTAAAAATGTAAGTATTCATGAAAAAAGCCGCTAAATAGGAAGAAACCAAATTAATTTGATGATCGGCACACTTTCTTATAAATTCCATTTAGTCATTTACTTGATGAAATTAATTTTCTAAGAGGATAAAATATTTTTACTGATCACTAATTGTATATGTATGATAATGAATTCATTACTTTTTCATAAAGGAATGCCTTAGACAATATCTACAGCATTCATATGTATCGATATTGTACTTGTATTTTCGTAAAAATGTGAATTTATTTTTGTTTTCAATTTCTTGTAAATTATATATATATATATAATCTTCGAGTCATAATTTAATATATAATAATCAAGATAATTCAAACTAGATATTTTATTTCCCTTTCGACACAAAGCTTCATGACGTATAGTGCTTGTGGAAAAATCATTATAATCAAGAGGAGGAAAAAGTAAAGCATAAGATCTGTTTTTATTTTTTTTAGATTCATCAAAGACATCCACAAATGTACATAAAGCAATTTTTGAGGTTTCTGGTACAAGTTTGCTGATAGCTTAAAAGTTTTACAATCTTTCATGGCGAAATTCTTTTAATTTGTAATAAATTACTGCCATAATTTTACGATCTCATCATTCGAATACTATGTGTGTTTAAGAATAATCTTATTTCCTAAATTAGATTTTTTTATAAGAATATCAAATCTTAAATCAAGTTTGGTGCTTACAAGTCTTAGGAGCATTTTCTCATGCAATTTGATTGGGAAAATTCATAAAATAATTATTTTGTTTTGATTTCAATCGCGTACTATATTTATCTTTCCTCTTAATATACAGTTATTCTCGAAAATTTTACTTTTTTAAAACTGTTTTCTTCTAACTTACGTGGTTTTTTTCTGTTAAATAAGATTATTGAGAAATTTCAAATGCGTCTGACAATTTGAAAATGAAAGGAATATCAAAGTTTAATTAATTAATTAAAGTAAAAATAAAGTATCATAAAATTCCTAAATAAAAATGAAATTTATGTTATGTTCGATTATTTAACCATCTTCATTCTAAAGTAATAAATAAACATAAAGAGAACTTTTTAATTAATTGAGTTTCTCATGATTTTTTAAAATGTAAGAAACTATAAAGTTTAGGATTTTTATCAAAATGCAAATTTTCAAGAATATATGAAAAAGTAATTGTATCAACATGCTTCTTTACTACTTTATAATTAAAAGTTACAGAAAGTACTAAGTTGTAAATTCTGAAATTTTCAGTTTTTATTTTTTTAAAGTTTCTTAAAATTTTGGTTCTGAAAAAAAATTATATTATATAATTCTATGTTTTTAATGATATTTGTTTTTGTGATAAATATGTTATATGTAATATGTAACATTAATTTTTAACCTGCTCTAAGTTCAATAAAGTAACTGAGTAGTCATTGTAAATTTTAGATATTAAAAAACCCGTAACTTATGTGAAATAATCGAGATAAATACGTAGTCTTTCATTTCAAAATTTTATATTCTCTTGTTGAAAAAGGAACTATAAAAAATATAGTTCATAAAGTGCTAATTATTCAGAGAAATGAATATAAATATATATCATAAGTTCATAATTTAGTTTATATATTTTGATACTATTTTGCAAAATTAATATTCATTTATAAAATTAATATTTAATATGCCCTTATTTTTAATGAGTTTCTGATAGTGAGTTGCTTAAGCAGATCAAAGTAACTTTTTCATGATTATTTACCTATTATGATCATTAATGTGTGAATAATCATGAAAGAGTTATGCTGCATGAAAATAGTTTCACGAAGAGCATCTTACCATGACATTATGTTTTACATTTATATTACAGATAAAGATGTCATGATATTTTTTGTTTTAAATTTTACATTACTTTCTCATAAAAGAAGATAATAGCTTTGCATATTATTTGTCTATCAGTTAAGTTAAGGGAAATAATAACTACCGTTGCAATACAATCACTTTAAATTTTTAGGTGAATATATAAGAGAAAATATTTTGTATAAATTTGCAAACATTATTGTGATAATTAATTTGTGAATGCAACTGATGTTTAAATTTTCTAAGAATGTTTAAAATTTTTAAAGAAGGTAAAAATAAACTGATTAAAAAATAATAACTATCAAAATATTAATAATTTCAAGCAATTTAGTTCAATAAAAAGATATATATGTAAAAGGAAAATTATAATTCACTAATAAAAGTTAAGCCTATTTTAAATTTCATATTTTTTTGAAAAGTTTCAAAAATAATAATAAGAAAAACAGATTAATGATATATTTTAGAAAACTTTGCTATTAAAATATTATAAAATTAAGATATTAATGTTAATTTAAAAGAGATTTCAGTAAAAAGGAAAATAAATTGTAATAATTAGGTTTAAATCAAAAATGAATATAATTGATCAGTAAAATATATTAAAAAACTTTAACAATGAAACACAATACAACTGAAACAAATTGATTTAATTATCAAAAAAAGTTGCCATGTAAAATCAGAAAAAACCCAATAATATATTTATAGCTACAGATAATGTTTCAAATTTCCAAGAGAGTTTAAAAATTTGAGAAGGCAAAAATAAAATCTATTGATGAATCAAGTAGCTTAAAAAGCTTTTATGTTAAAAAATTGAAATAATTTTCTTGAATAGGAAAATGAGTTTTTATAAAGAATAAAAAAACTAGAGTTATGTATTTTTCAACTTAAAGAAAATTTGATTAATGATTAATCTTTAACAAATAATAACACAAAAACAGATAAGTCAAAGCCTAACATCTTTTTATATATAACTGTTTTCTCTTAGTTTTAATATAGAGCAATAGGATTTGAAAATCCCAATCATACTTCTTATGTATTAAAAGATGTTTATATATATATATATATATATAT